>JAYMTC010000183.1:0-14067 GCA_036897605.1 Melianthus villosus
TAATTTGATTACAATATTTCGACACATTATGTAGTTGATATCAACATAACTCATTATATATTTTATTTTTAAATGTATTTTGAACGGAATATGTTATTTTCTAACGGTCATTGAGTGTAAATAAGGATAATTAATTTAAAGCGTTGTGAATGAAATATATTAAGTTATATCCATTTAGTCCTTATGTTGGAAATTTGAAAAATTGTTACTTACAAGTATATATCAAACATTTATTATATAATATATAAGTTTTTTTAAGATGTAACTTAAAACTATACGTGACAATATGAAATAAATGTGATATCCACAATGTATAATAAAAAGTACATCATGTTCTGAAAATAATGTACAAAACTTTGATGTTGAATATAAAAATGTGTTTATACGACGTTGTCAAATATATGTGTTTGTAATTAATAGTTAATTTTATAGTAAATTTATATATGATGTAAATTTAGTGATTTGATAATTCGTGCGCATCGCACGGGTTAACGCTAGTTGACGTAAAAGAATTAAAAATACTGTATAATTGTCCTAAGTTTTTTAAGTTTTACAATTTCATATTTTTATACACGTAATAAATTTTTTTTTTCAGAAAAAAAAATGATAAGTGGCACGGATTAAGGTAATATAATTTTAATTAAGAGATTAAGAATAAATCAGTCCAAATTAAAATACAAGGAGCAAAACAGAAGTTCGTGTAATAATTAATTAGGGGCAAAATATTTCTAGATATTGGGGTGGCCTTCACGTAAAGCTGTCGGAGTTTGTACGTTACAAAAGAAGACACATTGGCTGGCAATTTTCACAACCATCTTTTTATACCCAACTCCAACTTTCTCTCTCATATTCTCGCGTGAAAATTATTCCAAGAAAATCCTGCTGCCTCCTAACAAAAATCTCATTTTCCTTTACAGATAAGTATTCTCCCTACCGATCTCCCGTTTCCAAGGTGTTGGTTTGCTCTCTCGGATTCGGGATTTGTTGATTAACAGTAATTAATCCTAATTTGGAGACATATTAATATATCAAAGTTGGGATTTTGAAAATTCTGTTTGTCGTAATCGAGCTTGAATTGGGATTTTTATTGCATAATTTGTTTCTGTGTTTTGTTATTTGCTCAGATTAAGGGGAATTGATTTTTTTTTTCTCTTGTTTGTAGTTGTAATTCACGTCATTGGTGGCTGTAAGTAGATTTTGGTTTGGTTACTAGTGATTAATCAGATTAGTGATCTAGGTTTTAGTTAAGTAAAGAATTACTTTTTGAGCGTTGGTGGGTTGCTGATGGGGAAGCAAGGGGAGAAGAAGAAAAAGAAGGAAGGAGGGGAGGAAAGCAAAGTTGGGGATAGTAGCCCTAGTGCATTTGACGGGGACACGGCTGTTTTCATTGCTATGGCTCAAGAGTTGAAGGGCGAAGGGAACAAGTTGTTTCAGAAGAGGGATCAACAAGGAGCAATTTTGAAGTATGAAAAGGCTCTGAAATTGCTTCCCGTGGATCATATTGATGTGTCTTACCTTCGGAGTAATATGGCTGCATGTTATATGCAGATGGATTTAAGCGAGTACCCCAGGGCGATCCACGAGTGTAATTTGGCTCTTGAAATTACACCCAAATATAGCAAGGCACTTTTGAAGAGGGCTAGGTGTTATGAGGCTTTGAACAGGATTGACTTGGCCTTGAAAGATGTCACTACGGTTTTGAGCATGGAACCAAATAATGTCATGGCACTGGAGATTGCAGATAGGGTGAAGAGGGAAATTGAGAGGAGAGGGTTAAGGGTGAACAACTCAGTGATTGAGTTACCTGCAGATTACGTTGAGTCCCCTCGTGCTTCAATGCCTCCAAAAGCAGTTAAAGAGAAGACTAGGAAAAAGAAGAAAAGAAACATACTAGAGAAGAAGATTGTCGAATGTATTGAGGAGGAGAAGAAGGTTGTGGATATCATTGAGGAGAAGAAAGAGGAGGATAAAACTTGGGAGAAGAAGGCTGAAGAGAAGGTCGTTGTGGAGGAGAATATTAGTAGTGTAAAGGAAGATGAGCCTAAGAAGACTGTAACTTGGGAGAAGCCCGAAGAGAAGGTTGTTGTGGAGGAAAATATTAGTAGTGTAAAGGAAGATGAACCTAAGAAGATTGTAAAATTTGTCTTTGGAGAGGATATACGACGTGCCCAGTTGCCATTAAATTGCAGCCTCCTGCAACTTAGGGAAATTATACACGAACGATTTCCAACCTTGAAGGCAATTCTTATAAAGTACAAGGACCAGGAAGGTGATTTAATCACAATCACCACTGATGAAGAACTGGGTTGGGCTGAAGCAGCAGCAGAATTACAGGGTTCTGTCAGGCTGTACATCGTAGAAGTTAAGCCTCAACATAATCCGTTCTTAGAGAGAGTTAATAAAGAAGATGCTCTTGAACTTGATGAAAAAGGCAACAGTGTCACTGAGGATGAAAATACAGGGAAAGGGAAGGAAACAAAAACGACGTCGTGTTATATTGAAGACTGGATAATTCTTTTTGCTCAAGTGTTTAAGAATCATGTTGGGTTTGATTCTGATGCATACATGAATATCCAGGAACTCGGGATGAAGATTTATTCTGAGGCGATGGAGGATGCAGTTACAAGTGAAGAAGCCCAGGACCTTTTCAGCATAGCAGCTGAGAAGTTCCAAGAGTTGGCAGCTTTAGCGTTGTTCAACTGGGGCAATGTTCACATGTCCAGAGCAAGGAAGAAGGTGTATTTCAAAGAAGATGCTTCAAGAGAATCTATACTTGCTCAGATAAAAAATACATACAATTGGGCACTGCAAGAGTACATCATAGGGGGAAACATATATGAAGAAGCACTGAAGGTCAAACCAGATTTCTATGAGGGGCATTTAGCTCTTGGGCAGCAAAAATTTGAGCAGGCAAAACTTTCTTGGTATTATGCAATTAGCAGCAACGATGATCCAGAAGCATCTACTTCTTCGGAAGTTCTTCAAATTTACAATAATGCTGAAGAAAACATGGAAAGGGGGATGCTGATGTGGGAAGAATTGGAAGAGCAACGTTTGAGGGAACTCTCCACATTGAAGATGGTTGATATCCAGCTGCAGAATATGGGGCTGAATGGATATTTTAAAGATGTATCAGCCAATGAAGCGGCAGCTCAGGCTTCAAACATGAGATCTCAGATAAATCTCTTATGGGGGACAATGCTCTATGAGCGATCAATGGTTGAGTTCAAATTAGGACTACCTGTTTGGCAAGAATGTCTAGAAGTCGCACTGGAGAAGTTCAAACTTGCTGGAGCATCTCCGACAGATATAGCCGTTATGACAAAAAACCATTGTTCAAACAGCAATGGCTTAGAAGGTAACATATTGTGCATCAACACTATCATTTGTAGAAAGTTAGACATCAATGTGCTGATTTTTGTATGATACAGGTTTAGCATTCAAAATTGATGAGATAATACAAGCATGGAATGACATGTATGAAGCTAAACGGTGGTATGGTGCTGTTCCCTCATTCCGTTTGGAATCTTTATTGCGACGGAAAGTTTCCAAACTTTATCATGCATTGGAGCATGCAGGTCGTTGATTGGAAATTTCCAAGGAGAGGGAAAAAGAAACAAAGAACAGTGACAATACTAACCTTTACTACTGAGTATACTGGATTATATCTTATATAGTCTCCCATCCTAACATAGGTAGCTCGCATACTGATATTATTGATTAGTTGATTTGATTGATATTTTGAGTGTTCTAATAGTTGTACTGACACAATGATATCCAAAAAAGAGTGTGAATGCTTGTGTATTGTGAACTAGATTGTTGATTAGCATAATTTGTATTGCTGATAAGATTACAGTAATGCAAAATCATTGTTTTACAGCTGCTTTACCATACTGAGACATGTCAACTGCCTTTATTGATTGTAATGTACGGAAAGGCAAGGAATGTATTTGTTAGGCCTTTCCTGTCTGAAAAGATCAATGTTACACACTATAAAAATTCTCTGATTTTGTGGCCTTTTCAACTGTTTGAAACTGCTTGTCAAATGTTTGTATTTCCACGGAAAAAAAAAAAAAATTGATTTCTTAAAAACATTGCTCATTATGAATACATATGTTGTTGTCTAATTGCAGATCATACAATAAGCTTATGTTGTTGATTAGGTCCAGGAGCTTTATACTTTCAAATGAAATCTGAATAGAACTGTAAATGCAAGGTAGTTATTTTCTCGAAGAACATGCTTCTGGGAAGAAAAAGAAGGTATTGCATTACTTCATAAAGAAAAGGTATACATAATTCATTAACCTCATATGAACAAGTACTTACATGATCTTGAAACTTGAAAGGGCAAAAAGAACTACAATCAGCATTCAAATTCAAAAGAATAATAAATCTATTTACCCATATGGCCAATTAATCAATATTTCACTACCATTCAGGGCCTTTGCCCCTAACACACTCCTACACTAAGGACGACAAATGCACGCACGATGCAATGAAAACAAAACCAAATCACCTAATGTACATAGTGTCTGTTTTTATTCTAATTCAACCAATAAGATGTCATGCAAAGATTAGTGCACCTCGGAGATGATCAGTTGTTGGGGCCGCGGGGAATTCGACTTTTTGAGGCATCAGATACATTCGTTCTCTCTGGTACTTCTTTGGGTGGCAAGATATTTAGAAAACTGCCAAGGACTGGTTGATTGACAGCTGCAGCAGACTCGTCTACTGTCACAAATGAACAGCAGGGTAAGAAGGGTGTGGAAAGCACACACATAGACACTCACTTGATTTTCATTTCTTTTAAGAGAATGAGAAATTATTAAGAAGATTAACATGTGCTCCACGAATGGAGAAAGTTGTAACTCTATGTAAAGATACAGCACAAGAACAATAAATCCAGGTAAAAAGTACACAAAAGAATATAACTGAGGCAACCATGCATGACTATATCAAAATGCAAAGCAAATGAATTTATGCGAAATCTAACCAATATAAAAGATTCCAGTGGAACTACAGATACATAGAGAAAATAATAGGTATTTCAATGATGATAGAGGAATCGGTTGAGACCTACCGAAAAGGGACTTTATAGATGGCCGCTTAGGTTTTGTGTTCTTTTTCTTTATTTCAGCTACACGGGAAGAGACAGCCAGAAATAATTTTCAGGGAAAATAAGGAAAAGAAAAACTAAAAGTACCAGAGCCTCACGGATGTAGGAAGGGGATATTTACCTATACCAGGTAACTGATTATCATTAACAATTTCATAGTTCTTATATGTGTAACCAACAAAGTTGACATCTTTGGACGGAAGCATCTGCAGCAAGAAAACCATCACACTGAATCAACTTGTAGATGAGAGAAACAAACCAACAACTACAACCGCGTTGTGTTTAATAAGTGACAATTTCATCATGCTCCCAATGTTCAAATTCAAGTCTCATTCAATCAAGTTCACCCTTTTCACTAAATGTGCAGGACACACATTTTTAACACTACAAATAAATAGATATAAACAAATTCAGGAATAGTGTTTCAGATTTTGGTGAAGCAACTGCTGCTACCTAAGCAATTTGACAACACCAAAGGGAATTCCGTAGACTGTTAGAACATTTGGTATTTTAAAGAGGGAAGTGAAATAGGAGGGATTGGTATAAGATATTTCAGTGGAGGGTCTGGAAGAAATTGAGTCGCTTAGCTAACAAAACTTCTCCAGGCACCAGAAGCTGATACGCTAATCACTACTAAAGATGCTTCTTATGTACAGAAAAGGTTTTATTTGCACACAATTAACTATGTTTCCAACCTTCCTCCATGGCCCTGATTTTACTGAAGTCTTAACTTGCTTGTCAGCCTACAACAATAACAACAACAATAAAGAATCTTTGAGAATGGGAGAGAAAGGTGGGTACTAAATAAATTGGACCCACAAGTCTAAACGTGTATAAATCAAAAGCAGTATATATACAACCAAAAAACCAACTAATATACCTCCTCAAACTTCTCAAAGTTTTGAGTATCCAACTCATCGTTGACCTCTGGAATAATTGCAGCTCTCATTTGATACAATCTGTCCCATTCAATACCACTGAACCATGAATGAGCCTAAAAATAGGAGATCAAACTAATGAATTCCTCGATCTCAGTATATATGATTATTTCAAAACAGAATACAACACAAAGAACACCTTTATTTCATCTGTGCCTTTTGTTCCAAGCCTATAGTCAACATTACATAGAAGTTTGTTTATAAGATCTTTTGCTTCCAACGATAATTTTGCTTCTTCTGGAAACTTTAGATGACTTCTCCAGTTTATTATCTGCATTTAGAGACCCAGTATTAGTTTATCACTAGAAATGGGAAAAAAAAGTGTATTGAACTGTAAGTTGATGAAATTGTTAGGCGGTAATGGTCATCTAGAAGAAATATGTAGAACTCACTCTAATCATGAGTTCAGATCCATAGAGAAAAGAATGGGAAACATGCGCATTGCATATAAAATGCTACATTGTATATCAAGGTCCGTATATTTGGTGGAATTTTTTTCTTCTTGAAATTTGTTTTCCTGATATCGTGTTTATTAGTTGTTTCCAAGAGGCAAAGGAAATAAAAATGGAAGGACCATTTGACTAATTCTCCTTCTAAAATTTTATGTCCCAAAGTGAGGGAAAATAGACTGAAAGGTCTAATTACTTTGTAATAAAATTCATTTATATCTGGTCTACCCTCATACATCCAAGCATCCAAATATAAGTCCTAACTGTATTCTAATTTTCTTTCTGAACTCTCGAAAATAAAGAAAGAAATTTATACATCTTCCTTTCTTTTCACTGCCTTCACTCTCGCTCATTTTCTTTTCCCTCCCTTTTTCTCAGAACCCACAAACACAGAGTAAATGATGGTGTTAAAAAACTAAACATAATGAAAAAGGGAGAAAGAACACAAGGATTTTACGAGGTTTAACACTTAGTTGCATGAAGCGGGAGCGGGAGCGAAAAATCGTTAAAAATCACAAGATTCCTAAGTTAGGAGCGTCAGAGAATCGTTAATTATATTTTATTGTAAGTATTTTTATATTTTAAATAACTATTTTTCATACTAAAATGTGAAGATTTAACTATAACAAAATTAAAAAAAAAAACTTATTTAAAAAATTACACAATCTACTAAATACAACCTAAAAAATACATAAAATTCGAGCCCTTTTTATAGCAGGCCCATAATCAACACATTTTTATACATTAGCACAGCCTATAGTCCAAAATAACAGCCCATCAGAAGTCTAAAAACAACCTAAAATAACAGCCCATAATCCAAAAACAACAACCCTAAAAATAACAGTCTATTTCTAAACAACCCATAATCCAAAATAACAGCCCAAAATAATCCTAACCCTAAAAATAGGAGTCATGTCTTCCTCCTCTACAGCTCCCGTCTCCTCTGCATCTCCATCAGAAAGTTTCTATTTCCTTCTGTTTTCTTCGGTTTCATATGTTTATCTTCTATTTTCGATCCTTTCGAGAAGGAATCGCGTTTCATTTGAGTGAGAATCGCGATTCTCTTGAGTGAGAATCGAGATTCCTACTCGAATCTTCGACAGAAGTGGGGAATCGCGATTCTTCGGGGTGATTCGCTATGGTATATGGCGGATCCTGCAACTATGGTCAATGCTAATAATATTGTTAAGCAGCTTTTCTCAAATAAAGTACCAATCTACTTCGATGTGTTTCGTTCTCTCATGAAACATTGAATTTGAAGCATGTACATTGTAGCTTGGTTCGCTCATGAAACACTGAATTTGAAGCGTGATGTCAGAACCCTGAGAGAGCCGACTCAAACTCTCGGCATAACTGCAAAACCCTAAAACGAGGTTGTGCTCGTTGGGCCGCCTTCTCCCATCGGACGCCTCTCTTGAACCACAACACAGCACCTCAACTCACTTGCAGCAGCCTCACTGCCAAATCTCAGGCCATGGGTCTAAGAACCCCAAGAACAAGTGGGGAGAAAAAAAAGGAAGGTAAGTTCGGAGGGAGGAAAAAAGGCATTATCTTTATATGATAATATGCTCTTGATACCATGTTAAGGGAATTAGAGAATAGAATGCATCAACCCTCGTTATGTATTTACGAGATAATATATTGATTCTATATATATCTCTTAAATATTTTCTAATATTTGATGTAAACCTTATAAATATGACATTATACCATTGTAATTGTTAATATGAATGAATGATATTTTAAAGTCTTTTAGGGCGGTCCCCGTAGACGTAGGCAATTGACGAACCACCTAAATTCATTGGGTTTCTTCCATTTTTTTTTTCTCTTATAATATTTTGATCCTTATATTTAAAATTTTCAATTGCATCTTTCATACTTCCCTCATACTAGGACTATACCCCCATTTTAGCATTTCATTGTCATGTTAATCAAGAAAAGTGAATAAATCTAGATTTGATTTTTTTGACAAAATAAATTAAGAAGATATTTCATTGTCAAACAGAACCAGTCGTAATGATTGAATAGGTTCTATTACAATTGATATTTACCCAGATAAGATTCTGCATGTTTCTTTTTCAGTTCATGAGATATAATGATCTATCCATGTAATTCTGGTACATAATTGATATGTATTCCTTTTATAACTTAATTTATCGGGTGTTGTCTTCCAGGGGACCCAGTTATATGATCCAAAGGCTGGTGGGTGGCGAGATCTTGGCATGCTTGATGTTATGCAGGTTCTTTGCCTATTAGAACTATGTCTTCCATAACATTCTCAATAGGTAAGATTCATTATCAACTGATGTTGCTCGTAATGATCTCCCTTTTAGATTTTTGGACGGGCTGGGAGACCTCAATTTGACAAAAGTGGTGAAGGCATCATAATTACATCTCATGACAAACTAGCTTACTATCTACGGTTGCTAACAAATCAGCTCCCAATTGAAAGTCAGGTGATAATCTATGTTCATTATTGAACTTTACTAATTTTCACAATAATATGCATTTTTGGCTTAGTTAGTCTCGAAGAGCAAAATGTACGCACTAGAACAACCCGTTGTCCTGTTTTCAAATTCCTATGCCTTCAAAGAACAATGAATTCGAGAACCCCTGATGCAATGAATTTTGTGATATTATGTCTTTATCATTTTTTACATTTCATTTCATCTCATTTAAGTTAAATAATCTATTGGATTTGGACGAAAGATTGCTCTTTTTTTATTAATTCAGAGTTTGTACCTCATTAACTTGTGTTCGTAAGCAATACTTTGTTGATAAATGTTTCTCTTTAATAATTCGGTTCACTCTGTATTTGCAGTTCATTAGCTCCTTGAAAGATAATTTAAATGCAGAGGTGGCATTGGGTACAGTCACTAATGTTAAGGAAGCTTGTGCCTGGCTTGGTTATACGTATCTTTTTATAAGGATGAGGTTGAACCCTTTGGCATATGGTATTGGATGGGATGAGGTAATGTAATGTTTTTTCCTGATGATTTCAATTTCATACAAAGGTGAGTATTTGGTCTCAATATCACCTAGGTTGTGCACCCTGGTTAGGCCATGAATGTGATTCATTGTTATGAGGGATTTTCATATCCTTTATGTGTGCTAGCCGTGATGGAAAATTAATTCTAAGCAGATTAACCCACAAAAGAAACAAAGTTTAACTTTGTGTTGGTTCGGCCACTCACTTTAGACTTTAGATATTTTTCACTTTTCTAGAACCTGGTGCACAAGATGGTTATACACTGTCAATCTTAATGCCATATTATCTTCTGTTCTTTTCATTCTTCTTATGTATTGAACATGGTCTGTATATGTGCCTGACTTGATCCTCCTTACTTCTGCTTCTGGAATTGGCAGGTCATGGCGGACCCTTCTTTGAGTTTAAAGCAAAGGGCCCTTGTAACAGATTCTGCACGTGCACTAGACAAAGCAAAAATGATGCGATTTGATGAGAAAAGTGGCAATTTCTACTGTACAGAGCTCGGCCGCATTGCAAGCCACTTTTATATTCAATATTCTAGTGTTGAAACTTATAACGAAATGTTGAGACGCCACATGAATGATAGCGAGGTTGTTAATTATGTCCTGCAATTAGTTCATAACGTCAGACATACTCTAATTTTTATGATTATATTATTTCAAGTTCTTTAAGAAAACATTCACGTTTTGATGTTTTCTCAAACATTCTGGGAGTAGGTGCATGCTGTCATGACACCTGTCACCAGTCTTTGCTTATAATTTTTTTCTTACAGTACAGTGGTATTGATTTTCTGTTACGTAGATAATTGAAATGGTTGCCCATTCTTCCGAATTTCAAAATATTGTTGTTCGCGATGAGGAGCAAACTGAATTGGAGACCTTGGCACGGAGATCCTGCCCTTTAGAAGTTAGGGGTGGTCCTTCTAATAAACATGGAAAAATCTCAATACTAATTCAGGTCATTATTTTTCACTGAAATTGATAATGTTGCTAGTTCAAAAAGTACATAGCATTTAATCGTGAGACTGATACACATTATATGAACTGCAGTTATACATATCTCGAGGCTCGATTGATACATTCTCATTAGTTTCTGACGCCTCATATATAAGTGCAAGCTTGGCTCGAATTATGCGGGCTTTATTTGAAATTTGTTTGCGCAGAGGCTGGGGTGAGATGTCCTTGTTCTTGTTGGAATATTGCAAGGCTGTGGATCGCCAAATTTGGCCGCATCAACACCCCCTCAGACAATTTGACAAGGATATTTCAGCTGAAGTCTGTCTAGCTTATCTTTTATTATTTTTCCAAACTGCTTTTTCAAAGTGTTCAGTAACCATCTTCCCGTTCAGATACTGCAGAAGCTTGAAGAACGTGGTGCTGATTTAGACCGCCTACAAGAGATGCAAGAAAAAGATATTGGAGCACTTATTCGTTTTGCACCTGGAGGAAGGGTAATCACTTTTCATATATGATAGCTTTATAGTTGCTTGCGGGATTGCTGTTATTTTAATATGTTAATTAACCATTTTTCCTGGATAATGCAAGACGGTCAAACAATACTTGGGATATTTTCCTTGGATCCAGTTATCAGCAACTATAAGCCCCATCACCAGAACTGTTTTGAAGGTAACTGCATATCAAATATGTTTACTGTCACTAACCTCTTCGTTAACAAGATTTCTCTTGAATCATTTGTGGTCTACAAGAAGATTATATTGATCATTTCAAATTTCTAGGTGGACTTGCTCATAACTCCTGAGTTCATATGGAAAGATCGTTTTCATGGAGCCGTGCTACGCTGGTTGGTGCTAGTTGAGGTAATGACCAGAAAATTATTGGCTTGTTAATTAAAGTACATATTAAATTAAAAGATGTGTAAAAAGTCTTGGATGTGTTATTTGTGTTGGACTTTTTGTGGCTCTTTTAATATCACAATTACCGAACAATATTCAGCATTTTAGATCTTCAATTACACCATGATGTTTTGTATTTCTGATGGAAAGCTTTCTGTTGCTTGGAGTACACTATCTCCTTGTTAGTGTGTCTTGGAATCTGCTTTACGGCTTTCTTGCAAATAAGATGCATATTTACTACATCTAAATTGAAGGCTTGATGAACAATTCGAACAGGACTCGGAGAATGATCACATCTACCACTCTGAGATTTTCACACTAACAAAGCGGATGGCAAGGGGGGAGCCTCAGAAGCTCACTTTCACTGTTCCAATATTTGAGCCTCATCCACCCCAATACTACATTCGTGCTGTATCTGATACTTGGTTGCAAGCTGAGGCTTTCTACACTGTATCCTTCCAGCATCTAGCTCTACCAGAGGTATTTGCTCTCTGCAATTACTTGTACATATTGATTATGCTGTTTGTTCTAACATTTTCCATGTTCTTCATCTCATAAAAATTTTGCTTCACCAGGTCCGTACCGCACACACAGAGCTGCTTGATTTAAAACCTCTCCCTGTTACTTCACTTGGCAACAACACTTACGAGGGCTTGTACAGATTTTCACATTTCAATCCTATACAAACGCAGGTTTGGTCTAGTAAAATTTCTGTAACTTTTTTCATTATTAAGGTTTCAAGCTGTGCGGTCATATGCGGAACTTGGTGCTGATTCTTTTGATTGAATGTGGCAGACTTTTCATGCCTTGTATCACACAGATGATAGTGTCCTCTTAGGAGCTCCCACTGGAAGTGGGAAAACTATATCTGCCGAACTCGCTATGCTACGTCTATTCAACAGTCAGCCTGATATGAAGGTATGGCATTATATTTCTCCAATAAAAGTAAAAAATGATGAATTCATAAGAATTATATGAATTAATGGAGATACACGTTTTTTTAAAGCAAAATAAACCCTTCGATTTTGGCTCACTACGCTGCTCGCTGCCGGTAATTCTAGCACAGACAATCAATATCTCAATGTCAAGTTCTCTGATATTCTAAAAAAAGGATATGAAACTGGTTATAGATGTCTGGGTTGAGTATAAAACAATATTAAAATCAAGGAGAAGGAAAATGCAGCTATTACTCAACTAGTTACTATACATCTGTATATGCTAATATGAAATTAGTATCATCACATATACTCACTTTCATATTATTAGTGTTACACTTTTAAAGTACACTTATTTTCAGTTAACATTATCATTGTTAGGTTCCTCCAATAGTAGTTGAGTGTTTGGTTCTTTTCTTCTTTTATTCTTACAATTTCATACGGTGAAATATCAAATGCTAATGATTGTACGCATACAGGTTCTATACATAGCACCTTTGAAAGCCATTGTTAGGGAAAGAATGAAAGATTGGAGAAAGCGTCTCGTATCTCAGCTCGGGAAAGAGATGGCAAGTTTTGTGTGTGTGTATATATATATAAAATCTCAAATATGTATAAGTATTGATGTCATACTCGTTTGCAGGTTGAGATGACAGGTGATAATACTCCAGACTTGATAGCACTTTTATCAGCAGATATCATAATATCAACTCCTGAGAAGTGGGACGGTATCAGTCGAAATTGGCACAATCGGAGCTATGTTACAAAGGTGAATGTGTTTGGAGAAAAGTCAGCTCACATTATTGGGATATAATAAAATGCAACATTATGCCATTTGTGAATACAAATGATTAGCTATTAATTTACTGTATCTGATCGATAGGTTGGACTTGTGATATTGGACGAGATTCACTTATTGGGAGCTGATCGCGGACCTATCCTGGAGGTATATGTTAATTTGTGCAACATATATCTGATTTCTGTTGCATTTGTATGTACTTTTATGTTTCTTCTTGTACAAGTAGAAAAAAATGAGGGAAATGGAATGGTTATTTGAATTTCATAATGGGATGCTCAAATTGGAGAATATATAGAAAAATAATGAAGGACAAGTTCACTTTAACAAACTTTTCATATTGTTCGGGAAGAGGTTATATATTTAATCTTCCCCCTGACAGATCCGAGAATGTTTGATTGATAGATCAGATAATGCAGCTAAAATTTGTTTCGTTTGAGAGGTGTGGACATTTTTTAATCTTGCAGCACAAAATGATGGGCCAGATGAAAACGGTATCTGTTTCTGATCTGGGTGATCATATTTAAAAAAATGTGCATAACCTTTACGCAATATCTCTTTATGTATGATAATATGTTGTCTAGCAAGGTTTCTCTAGCAGATTTCACACGTCAAAGTTAGTTGCATTTCCTTGTTTGATAATAAATTATATGGGAATCTCAACTGCAAATGTCAATCCAGGTTATTGTTTCAAGGATGAGATACATATCATCACAAACAACACGCGCCGTACGGTTTATAGGCCTTTCTACAGCTTTAGCAAATGCAGGGTATGTTTAGAGTTCGATGGAGTTAATATTCAAAAATCTCCTCGATATATTTATTAGTCCATGCTTCAGTTACTAAGTGTACTTCACTCAGCTGTATCATCACTATTAGGTTCATGTTTTATTCTTCTTCATAGTGTTATCATCCTGTGCTTCTGTCAGTTGCCTTCTTGCTTAAGTCAATGTAGTATATGTGGAGTTCATTTCTGTGCCCAAATTTCATAT
>JAYMTC010000184.1:0-14067 GCA_036897605.1 Melianthus villosus
AGCCCGCGAGCATTTTCTGATTCTTTGCTTTTAATTTTTCCCGGTAAACATACACACAGCAGCAAAGACGTCCCTTCTACAATCAAAGGAAAAAAAAAAAAAAGACTTACATTGTGAATCTCCTATTATCTCTACGTAATCCTCATCCGGAAATAGATTTTTGCACTTCCAACACAATTGATCTGTCAGTTTTATCCCTTTGAATAACTCTCAGATCTCTTATTTCAATCACAGAATTTCAGTTTCCATTTTCACTACCATGAGTCGCTTCGAGTCTAATCCTTTCGATGACGGCGATGTGAATCCATTCGCGGTAATTTGATCTCTATCTCGTATTCTAGGTGTTTCTAGGTGATGCGAAAATGTGTATTCGATTTGATTTATGAATCGATTTTTTTTTTTTTGGGAATGGAAGATGTATGGATTTGTTGAATTCGGTTATTTTCTTATTATATTGGTGGTTTGATGTTAACCTCTTAAAATCGTGAGACCTGATTCTTCTCGCATTTCATTTTTATGTTGAATTGAACTGTTTCTTTTAAAGGTTAATTCAATTTATAATGTAGATCTTGTAGATTTGATGTCTTGGAATTACATTACTTTGATGTTGCCAACATATTCTTTGTCTGATGGTTGCGTAAATAGAAATGTTTTGGATCTTCTGTAGGACTATAGTACTTTGTAGGCTTAAACCGAAATAGCTAAGTTATGCCACTCTGGTGTATACGCGAGATTCAATAGTCAAAAGTTGTCACCTGATGGTTACCGTTGGATGGATATTATATTTTATGAAGATACATTGTATGTTTTGTTTCAGGATAAAAAAAGGTAGGGAAATGATCAGGGTAATCTAATTTATGGTGGAGTTGCTTTATACATGGCAGTAGGTTTACTTTTGAGGGTTACCTTTACTAAGTGAGAACATATACTTCAAGAAATGTTTAGAAAGCGACAATGCATTTTATATGTATTGGATTCTTCTATCAGATATGAAGACATTAGTCAGCTAACTTGGTGTAAGATGCTAAGGAAAAACTTTGGAAGCTAGCAGAAATAGGACTATGATTTGGAAAATGAGGGACTTGGTGTAAATGAGGTTAACATTGCATTCAGACTTGAGGTTCTTATAAACTAGCTATTAGCATCACACAGTTTCATGTCTTCAGGAATCATTCTAGTCAAGAAATATCAATGCGACACATAAATTGCTGGTTTCTTCATGACAAAACTTAGAACTCGATACTGACAGCACAAAGCAAACTTATCTTAAAAATAACTTAAACATTTCATATAAACATAAACAATAACTTCTATTGTAAAGAGAACACCTTGAGTATTTCATATAAATCCCACTTGTTCTCCTCTCCCAAATCATATAAGACTTTGTGTTCCTTTAATGTACTGACTTGATGTATATGCTCATGACACCATCTTTCTCTTACACATTTCATTCATTATATAGAATCTTGGAAGTGTTCCCCCTGCAACCTCAAGACTTTCACCCCTTCCTCCTGAACCCTATGATCGTGGTGTGACAATTGATATTCCGATTGATTCTGCTACGGTAAATGAAGCCTGAACTTTTTGAATCTCCTAGTTCTTTTCCTTCTATCTTGTGTGGGATTTGGGTTTTTAATTAGCATTTCTTTTTATTCCAGGATGTGAAAGTTAGGGAAAAAGAACTCAAAGCTAAAGAGGCTGAATTACGAAAGAGGGAACAGGTACTTTCTTGCTTTATACATCCAGAAGCCTGGTAACGGAAAAAAAAACAGGGAGGTCAGGTAAGTGAAAAACAAAAAAAGTAGGCAATGAAATCAACGAAGTGTGAAGATAATGCCTTCACACTCGTATATATTATCTTCTCTAGTTGTAGATTAACAGTGTGGATAACACTTCAAAGGGATGAATGATATTGATAGTAATCCCTGGTTAACTAATATTGGCCAAGTATTTAAAATGAGAACACGGTACTGAAAATTTTCCGACCCATAAAATTTTATTCTGTAGCATTTTATCCAGTACACTTGTAAAATAGATTTCCATGTATGTATTATTTGTATTTCTGTGTCTCACCTTTCATGTTCCCCGTGTAGGAAATAAAGCGGAGGGAAGATGCAATAGAAAAAAGTACGTCATACAATTATTATTTTTGGATATTTATATGTTTCTAGAATCATATATAGTTATTTCTGATGTATTTTCCTCATATTGTGTTTGCAGCTGGAGTTGTAATAGAGGATAAAAATTGGCCACCATTTTTTCCTTTAATCCATAATGACATTGCAAAGGATATACCTATCCATTTACAAAGGCTACAGTATGTTGCATTCACAACATTGCTGGGTATGTTAGTCCTCTTTTTTTAAGTTTGAGGCTACCTACTTGCAGTTATGATGTTATTTTTATTTATGTATGATAGTAGTATGTTGGGGAACAAAATTTACTATTCTTATGAGTTCCCCATGTTTCACAACTAGTAAGTCGATCACCGTTCACATTTTTCAACATGAAAATGCACTGAAAGATGAGAGATTTATTCCTATCTAAACAACATCTGGTGTTATGGTTGAACATTTGTTCTACATTGTCATACTATTTCCCCATCTTTTATAGCACTGGTACAACATCTTTATCTTTTAGACTATGTTTGGATATGGTGGTGAGAGTTTTCAATTACCTTCATCTTATATAAAAATATTATATATGTAAATGAAGTGAGAATATAATTTTTAGTCTTTTTATAATACTAAGAATAAGAATTTTGGGGGTTTTGAAATTATCACGACCCTAAAACATTATCCGCGAGTGGCATATGAACCCTGGAAGAACACCCGCCCGAATCCAACCAACCTGCTACAAGTAAAGAATATATAGAAGCCTATTGTTCCAACTTTAATGTACATTCAAGTGGCTGGCAACATTCGGATGTATAACACAGTAAGACATTTCAACATGACAACCAACAATAATTCAACAGTCCAAAATGGAATCATCATATCATATAACCAATAATGTGTCAAGTGTTTACATATTGAAATCAAAATGAACCAAGTTATAGTTTTTACTAAAAGAGCATGAGCCGCCACAAGAGCTACACAAAAACTATACAGTGAGATTAAAAGGGAATGTTAGTGGGGTCACTCCACGTGACAGATACCATCAACAATTTGAAACAAAATATCAACATGTGGGAATAAAATGACTCAATGAGTGGTATCACCAATGAAACGAGTTGGATAGAGCAGTATGTAACTTAATGTAAGTTAACAATCATATAAGTATCCAACGAATGGTTCCATGTTTCATTCTCAGCATTCTACACATATGAGTTCGTATGTATCATCTAGTTTCATAGTTCATTTCCAACGTTCTATACATATGAGTTCATATGTATCACATAGTTTTATGTTTCATTTGTAACGTTCTATGCATATCAGTTCGTATGTATCACATAGTTTCATGTTTCATTTCGAACATTCTACACATATGAGTTCGTATATATCATACACATATGAGTTCGTATGTATCATATGGTTTCTTAACCTTTTCCTAGAGGAAAATAGAATGACATATAACACATGAGTAACCATGTGGTAGTGTGGTATCATCCGCCAATAATATCAGTGTAAATATATAAAAATATGAATTCAGTACTATGCCGACGTAAGCTCACACTCCCCAATCAGTTCGAGATTTCACCTTTAAACTTGGTTAGTTTTTGTTGAAATATATATTGATTAAATCTCCCCTACTATCAGTTTGAACTTATGGTAGAGATGGTTATTTAACATGGTATCAGAGTATGAGATTGTTGGTTCGAACTTTCGCTGCTGCACTTGCTTCCTAGTTTCACATGGATTTGTGGGTGGCCACAATTGACGTGAGGGGGAGTGTTGAAATAGATGAATCGATTAAATCTCCTCCTACTATCAGTTCGAGATTGTAGTAGAGTTGGATATTTAACATGGTATAAATCTCCCCCTACTTAGTAGAGAAGGTTATTAAAAGTTATCACTATTATGCTTATGAGTCTTATGAATTATGTCTGTGTCACAAATGTACATAAATCATATCAATACCATGTTTACAATTTAAATCAATATCATACTTGTCCATGGTTCTCATAACACATGTGAATTATATTTAATTCATTAAAAAATGAATCTCAAACACAAGGAGGTTCGGGAACTAAAAATGGGTCAAAAAAAGATAAACTTAGCAAAAATAGCCCGAAAGCCATCTTGAAACTGTCGGATATGAGTTAACATATGATTTTAAAACCCATCACCTTAGCATTATTATAGGCTTTCTAGGGCGTCGAATCATTTCCCTTGAGTGTGGTAACTCAACTAGTAAGTTCATCCCCAAAATATGAAATAATAGGTACAAAATGGTCGACAACCATCACAAACTCTTTAGAACAGAAAATCCACAACAATAAATGAATAACCCCAACTCATTAGACACCAAATCAATCAAATACAACAACTAATCCTCCAACCGCTATTAGGCCACTAATGAAGCCCAACCTTCATTTTTGGGTAAAACTCACCAAAATCAAATCATCAACATACCAACAACTCATATATGGGCAACATCAACCAAATAAACTCAAGCAAAACGTCCTCAACCCATAAACACCAAATAAAGCCTTACCTCAAGTAGAAAGAAGATGAAGAATGCTATTCCAACCTTTGCTAACTTGAAAAATGCCATGGAAACTCAAGGTTAGTGTGTGGGTGAAGGAGAAGAGAGGGATTAGAATTTCTAGGGCAAGAAGGGGCTGCCCTTTTGTATTTTTACTTAGGGTTTCATGGGGTCAAAGTGTAAATTCCCAAACTTAAGGGACTAAACCCTCCTTTTTTGCAAAAGTCCTAAATTTGTCTAAATTCCATAAGCTCTTCTCATCAACTCATAAAATAAACAACTCATCCTAAAACTCAAGTTTTTAAATAAAATAAAGATGATGTAAAACTAGGTCATCAGAGAAATTTCATCAAGACATATATCATTTCAAAATCTCTAAACTTAAGTTAAAATATAATGAAGTGAAATTTCAACACATCCTACATGATCCATTTTATATATGGAATAAGTTAAATAACGTAATTAAAATACTCCAAACAAACATAGTTATAGTGTGCTTGAACTACTTGCTAGCCTTCATATTTTCTTATCTTATTATTCTTACTATTTTTCTATTAGAATGGAGTGTTAGAGCAAGTTTTTGCTTTTGTCTTATCCATCAAGTTCTCTGCCATTACTTGAGATTAACGAGTGTCATGGATCTGAGCAGGTTTGCTTGTGTGCCTTTCATGGAATATTGTGGCAGTAACGGTTGCCTGGATCAAAGGAGAAGGTTGGTTTTGGATAGTAGTATGCTGACTGGCATGCATTTTCTTGTGTGAATTTTTTTTTCTTTCCTGAACTTGTCTTCTTTTGTAGGTCCAACTATTTGGTTTCTTGCTATCATCTACTTCATATTAGGCGTTCCTGGAGCCTACAAGTTATGGTATCTCCCCCTTTATCGTGCTATGAGGTAAGATTCAAATAAAAGAACTCATTTGACTATGAAAAGAATGCTGGAAGGATTAGACCTAACACGATGAAACATATATTTTGATTTTAATTTGACATATATATGTGGCAACACATTATAGGACTGATAGTGCTCTCAAGTTTGGGTGGTTTCTCGTGTGTTACATGGTAAGCTTTCACTTATATTTTTCCAAATCTCCGATACTAATTCATTTTAGGAAATGCTTTAAATTTCCCCTAATTTTCCCTGAGCAGTTGCACGTTGTCTTCTGCGTCTTTTCCGCTGTTGCTCCTCCAATAATTTTCAAGGGGAAATCTCTTTCGTAAGTCTTTCCTTAACAATTTTTTCTTTGATAAGGATTTGGCATTTTCATGTTTTTTGTTCAGTTATGATGACTACTATCAAATGGTGGTGGATGCATTTTCCTGCTAGATGATTAGATTTCTGTCATTATAATTATATCACCAGTTCATAGCAGAAACCTTCTCCACAGTAAAAGGAGAAGCTTTCTCATTTAGAAACATCCTTTGTGTGAGTATTACTATTTTCCTTTGAGTTCTCCAGCTGATGTTTTATCTACCAATTATGTTGACAGGGGAATTTTGCCTGCAATTGAGCTTTTGGGTGATCATGTTTTAGTTGGGGTAAGTTTCCAGAGTTATTCGTTATGCTAATTTTTTAATGTCAATTAGTGCAATTGGAAGGCATGACATCAAATGACAACACGCATTTTTTATATTTGCAGATATTCTACCTTATAGGATTTGCATTTTTTTGCATTGAATCACTTCTAAGCATTTGGGTTCTTCAGGTTTATAACTCAACTACACCTTCGGTTTTTTGGCTCTAAATCTGTTCTAATTTGGCTTTTCCTTATTTTGTTCATTTGTCCAATTCTACAGCAAGTTTATATGTATTTCCGAGGCAGTGGCAAAGCTGCAGAGATGAAACGTGAGGCTGCATCGAGGACCATGATGGCAGCACTATGATTTTGGCAAGTTTGAAACAAAGATGAAGCTTGTGAATGGATTAGATTGGACATACCCAAAATATATTGATTTCTTTAATAATTTATTCCTCATATCCATTATGTTTTTCTCTAGTGGTAGCCTTGTTGATGTGTTCAAAGACTATCAACCAGAACATATAAAGAGCACATTGTCGGGAAAAGTTTCGTTTCTTTGTACTTTGAAATGTGGATCCTTCCCTTTTTGAATTTTAATTCTTACAAATTTGTTAGTTGAGAGACTACACCTTATGAGATTCTAAAGATTTGAACCCAATATATCCTGGGTAATACCATTTCCGTCTTATCCACATACTTGGATTTATGTCTAGGACATCGAATTCTTGATTCTTTTTCAGCTGCTAGAGTATTTCGATAATGTTGGACACTAAAATTATTTTCAAAATTCATTCATTTGTGATTCACCGTACGGTCGTGAAAGCCTGTCACAGATGTTACCATATCACAGCAGTTCAAATACATACTCAAACAAGTTCAAATCTATTACACATGAACATGTTTGGAGAGAAAAATAGAGAGATTCAGCTGAGAAGTATCTAAGTTAATACTATTCGTATGACGGGTTGATAAATGATTGAAACAACAGGATTGTTTTTAACATTAAAAGTTTGTAACAGTGGTGAATCTCATTGTAATTTATTATCTTTTCTAATGATTTTGATAGTATTATAATGCAAATATGTTGGGTTCTGTGATCGGAAAACTCGTCAATGATAATAAAAGTTTTGGCCGTACAAGGTGGTTTGAAATTTGCTCGGTTATGAGAATATACAAAAACAAAGGTTGAGAGACAGAAGAGATGGGGGCGGGCTGTGGAAGAAATATAACGTTGGAAAGAACTTTGCAACGTATGCTGTAGTTTGCTGGGTGGAATTTGTTAATAATTTTTTTATAGAACAATTTGATAGCAAAAAAAATTTCTTACTGACGTGGAGGTAACCGATCAGTGCTCGGGGTGATCATCCTAAAGATACATAGTCAGTTGGGTAATACCATCGACAGAGGTCTACGTTAATACCAGGAGCTGAACTGAAAACCGACCAAGACCTACCACGGATGATCAGTCATCAGTGCATAAGTCAAACACGACTAGGGTCAAGGTAAGTCAGTGGTCGAAGAAAATGACGATCAAGAAGATATAAGTTCTACTGGATAGTTAGGGGCTTTGAGTGATGCCCCCATTCAAGAATGAAGTTATCATTTCAACCGTGGATAAAGAAAGAATCGCCTGGAGCCAAGTCAAGGGCGAGAATCAATGGGATCTACGAGTAATCTCAAAAATCTCGCATCCCAGAATAAATCAATTAATTCTCATTATTAACAGATAAAACAAGTCAAACAGATATAAAGTCAATTCAATGAGTTTATATTAGCAAATAAGGCAAGTTAGTTATTTGTCAAAATCAAATAATTACAACAGAATCTGGTTAATTGATTAGGCCAAAATCTCCTTTATAACAATCCCTATAAATACATCTTCAATCATAGAGTCAATTATACGCACAAATACTTACTCAAAAACTTTAACAATTTTTATTGCTATTAAGTGACATTTACTGACTTGATCGTCGGAGACACTCACGCCGGCAAATTTAACGGCACCTCCTAACATTTGTCTTATTTCAGGTCACACAAGTTGCTTGATAGGTTGCTACCATAACAATATCGTTTTTATTCATTCCACTGCTCGTGGATTAAGTGATCAGATAAAACCAATTTTTATCCGCATCACCATTGCTCGTGAATTAAGTGGTCGGATAGAACCAGTTTTTATCCACGACACTTACCTTCATATTTTACAATTTTCACCAAACACTTATGTTCGCCCTTTTTTTTTCAAATTTTTTTGAAAATGTACCATTTGGAAATCTGAAACGTGTCCTTCATTCTCATTAGCAAAATTCCATTCATGTTAGGTAGTAATTTTTCTCAAAGCTAATCTTAAAAAAACTTAAGATTGAATGAAGTTATCAATGTAAATTTAAAATTTCTACATTGATAACTTCATTCAATCTTAAGTATATGTATAATACTCATCAATATAAATATGTAAATAAAATTTAAAAATTATATTAGCAAAAAAACAACTTTGATAAAATTAAATTTACACCAAGTATATAATTATAATGAAGTTATTTAGTTATTTATATATATATGCACACACGTCAGAAAACCATAGTTAATGAAAACATGTGTTTACCATAAATAAGATTGCCGGGGAAAAATTCTTTGGCCTGCCTGCTTCAGCTCTACTCTATTCCATAGTAAGTTTAACTTCAAATGGGATTGCATATACTGCAATGGCAGGTTCTCTCTATACCAGTAACTCATCCTTATCTAACCAATTCTACTGGTAAGTTGTAGTGCACGTGCAGATTGTTTTTTCTTCAGATCTCGGGTCCTAGAAAACTTTCATGCTAGTGCTTGCTGACATATCAATAATAATCATGTGTCTAGTCCCTCAAGTCCCTGCAAACAAAAAAAGGAATTAGTATCATCAGACCACTTAGATTTGAGGTTAACTGTCTGAGGTGGAAGAAACCACCATACCATATTTGATCCTCCATTTCCAGTTATACCACAAACACAGGATTCAAATAGTGCCCATACACTCCAATCAATCATTGGCCAAACCTCAAAGAATTGCTTTGCATGCATCTCAAGCAAATCTTCCCACTTCAGTTTCAAGGTGGAGCCACGACTAGTTTATAACTTCATATAATTTGCATACCTTGGCTCAGAATCTTCATTCTAAAACCTCACTCAAAGAGGTTCCATGAATCTCCATTATGGGTTCTAAATTAGATAGCATACAATTTCAACTACAAATTGGTGTTTATCCCACTGACCACCAGATTCCTCTGCAACCCATACAGTCACCATCTATATGATTAAGTTTACAGTTCAAATTCAATTTAAATAACAAAGGCTAAATAAAAATATATACAGACAAGATTAACAATCAACTTCATTGTATGAAATGGAATGCACAAGCTACATTACACAAAAAAGTGTAATATAGGTAAGCTAGCTTAAATTATTGTGCAAGAACTAGAATAATATATGTCATCAATGTACTAGCTAGCTTGAACACTCTAATACTACAACGGTAAAACAATGTTACAGTCGCTATGTTTGATTGCACAAAAATCTTACAAGCATGCTTGAGCACGGAATTGCGATCATCTATTGAACAAAATTCGCGTGGAATAGATAGCGTTGTCACTGCCTGATATCAATGAAAGTTGCACCCTTGCAATAAAGGATGAGAGTAGTCAATATACTTCTCCCACATGGGCTTATATTTTTCCATTCCTATTTTCAACCAAGGCTTTGAGTTTCCATTGTAGTGCAGAACAGCACCATTTTCTATGACCTTTGGATCAACAGTGGTGTAACCCAAACCCAAAACATGCCATGAGGCATCCAATGGTTCCGTCAACCCATAAAATGTCAAAAGCCCGGGCGGCAATGTTCCAAGTTTCCACAATGTCCGGTCCACATTTCTTTCTTGCCAATAGTGGTAGATGCCAGTAACGTTCCTTCTTCTCCACTCAACCAAATCAAAAACATTCATCCCAAAGGCCCATCCACATGCATCAGGATCAAAATGTGCTCGTATAAGAGGGTGAGAGTAGTTCAAATATTTATGGTATCTGTGGAATGTTTCCATGCAAGTCTCAACCGCTCCATTGACATTACCATTCATATCAAAAGAGAAGAGAGGAGATAGATCCTTCTGAACCACCACATCATCATCAAGAAAAACTACTCTCTTCAGTGAAGGAAAAACATCGGGAATATAGAACCTGAGGTGATTAAGCATTGACAAATATTTAGGGTTCCGAAACTTTATTGGAGTCTTGCCATCATTATTGCCAGAAAAATAATAGCTCTGAGTTTCAGAATCTTGGAGCTGCTTAAGAACAGGAACATATGAAGCATTTAGCCAAGTGAAGTCTTCGAACTTTTGAACCTCAACAGTGACTCCTCCGAAACTGTTGATGGCAAACCAGGCCTTCATTGCAGCATAGTTTATTTCATCGGTTACAATATGAAAGACAATCATAGAAGGGATTTTGGAATTTAAAGCACTTGAGTTGACCACCACTGAAGTTGCAAGGATGTTGTCAGAGAAGACACAAAAATGGTATAGATTGTTATCAGTAAGTTTCCCATTTTGCTTTCTTTCTAAGAATTTCCTCTGTAAATTTGGATTTCCAAACCATTCCATCGTTAACCTAACCCCAAGACAGTACAGGCTTTTTGGGACTTCTTCAGCAGCTATTTGCCCATACTTTGAACTCTTCTCGCTCACGGAACTTTTCTGTTCTTCAAGAGTTTGGAGTTGGGCTTTCAGTCTCATGATCATGGTTGCACTGTCATAATGAAATTGCTGGGCTTGGTATAGCAGAAGTGCCATATCATGAATTGCAGTTTCAGATTCTTTAGTTGTTAGAGGAGCTCGACGTGTAGCTGCATTTGACAAGAGCACCTGTGAATTACGGATTTGGGAACTTAACTCCCATGCAAATAGAATGTTATTGCTTTCTTTGGCGATCACCACAAAAGCTTTGGCCAGCGCAATTTGATCATTAAGTTGTCGGCTAACTGAATTAGGACTCAACATTTCATTTGTGATGTTAAGGCCTTCCCTAATCTTGTCTTGCCTATAAGATTTCTGCACAAAACATATAACAAGGATAATATTAACCATCTTTCAGAGACTCCAACTATATATTAACGAATTGGACCTAGTTCTTCTGTTTTCATCTGAGCTTGTTCGGTGTCAACATATACCCTATACTAAAATTCAACTTCCAAGTATTCTTAAGCAATAGCCTATAAGATTTTGAAGTTTAAGACGAAATAGCTATCCTACACAAACACACAAAAAAACATACATTACCCTCCATTTGTTTCCTGAAAAGAAAAGGAGAAGTAACAGCCAAACAAGTTTAACAATGTTTTTAGTTTCTATTATATCCAACCCTAAATCACTTGCAGTCCATGCATTATATAAAGGGCCATATAACTTACTCCTTACATTTCAAATGAGTTGTCCCAATATTAAATTTTGAAGTTAAATTAAATTAAAATTCTGAAATTTTAATTGGTAGTTTAAAATAAAAATGGACAACTGATTTGGATAAAATGGAGTATTACTAATTAACCAAGTCTTATCAAATGATGAACTCCTAATTGTAGAGTTCAAACAACCAAAAACATTATCAACAACATCCAATTGTAAAGATAAATACAAAATTAAAGAGATAATAAACCCTAACCCTCATAAGTATATGTCTAGATTCAGTCTGCCCGTCCCTACCCAAAACTAATTTGAAGAAAAAATGTAACTAATTGGATAAGATGGAGTATTACTTAATCAACCAAGTCCTATAAAATGATAAACTCGTGATTGTAGAGCTCAAACAACCAAAAAAACAGTATCAGCACCATTCAATTGTAAATAAAAATTAAAGAGATGAGAAACCCGAACCCTCATAAGCGCATGTCTAGATTCAGTCTGCCCCTCTCTACTCAAAACAACAATGAAAACCAAAACCATTATTCCACACAATGTCCACCATAACACATTCGGGAACCTCCTCCTCACCGGCCTTCTAAAATCCGCCCCCTTCCGCCTCATTTGATTCCTCAATCCCCAAAACCAACACTAACCCTAGAAATTCACCGCTCTGAAAAAACTGATCCGAGCAAAGAGATCTGTAACGGATCAAGATTCGAAAATAAGATCTGTTGTATAATAATTCATGCGAGTGCTTGTCGGATTCAAATCGTTCGAAGAATTGCAGAGTTTGTAGCTTAATTGCCAGGTACTTTGGATCTAGGTTGATGATGATTGCTACTAAATGAAGCAGAATGTTACACCCATGGACAAACTTGTTGATACAATGACGATTCGATCGACTACTGCCTCTTGATTGTGATTTCTTTCAGTTTAGCTGTCGACTCTTTTTTTCAACTTAAGTTCATTGATTTATTATGTAAATATAAACAATTCATTATTTTCTGAAAAAATAATAATTATATGCTGTAATTTGGGCCGGTTAAGCCCTTCAGTAACAGCCCGTTACCCTTAGAATTTGGGCTGCAAAAACGGCAATATATAGGCTATGACCGGCCCACATATGAAATCGACCCAATATGGACAGAAACGAAACATCTAGGGTTTCAATTTCAGAACTCTAGATCTTGTTTTGCATGAAAACTGATATGTATATGATGAAAAAGTTTTGAAAATTATATAATTGAAATCAATGGATATAAATACTAGACTTAATTACATTGAATTTCCTTGAATTATATGAGGACAATTAATTGGAGTCGTATAACTTTTTCCGATCAAATTACTCTTCAACTTTAATATATATTAAATCTAAAGGTATCTAAGAAATTACGAAATTGATGATTTTTAATCAAATTAAAATTTCAAAATTTTATAAAACTTTATTTATAATTAAACTTTCTATTATTTTCTTCTTATTATAACTATACTTCTCCTCATCCATTTCAAAACAATATATGACTAAGATTTAAGAAAACATTTATGTTCGAACATGTGACTTAGAGTTGCCTGGCTTATTTCATTTCTATAATTTTTCGTCTCGACGATGTCATCAATTAGAACTGAGCTCTTGTCGATGCACAAAAAATAGTAAGAAGTCAGATAATCTTGAAAATGATTTCACTTACTAATATCAAAGTTGATATTACCTGATCCCAAAGAAAAAAAACTTTATTAAAACTATGGAGAAAACAGATATAAAGAACAAGTGGAAGAATAATTAATTGGACAAAAAGATTATTGTCTATAAGAGAGGGACATTGCTTAAAAATTTTGACATGTTCAAATTTATGTTGGGTAAAAATAAGAAGGGTATAGATGCAAATGATATTAGGAAATTGAGGGTGTATGATTCAGAAGATAATAAAAGATTTAATTATATGTAAGACTTTATAAAGTTTTAAAATCTTCATTTTATTAAAAATTCTCAATACTTTTGGTATACCTTTAGGGTTAATTGTATATATATCGAAAGTTAAAGGATTAAATTTATTGGAAAAAAATTATAGGGTAAATTGATTACAGCCTTATCATTCAAAGCGGTCTAATGTAATTAAACTTTATAGTAAATATAGAGAACAACAATTATAATTATAAATAATGCAGTGTGGTAATTCGTATAATCGTTTCGTGTCGTGGTAATCCCTATTTTTCGTCAAATTATTCAAACAATAATCCAACCTATTTAGCCCTACGTCATTTTCGTGTTGTGTCATATTCGGTCGTGTTTTGTGTCGTGTTACCCATTTATATTAATAATACAAAAAATATATAATTTTAATTCATAATTTATATTTTTTATCATCAATTTAATATTTATCATCAATATTTTATTATTTTGGTTAGTTAAGTTATTGAAAATAGAGAAAATAATATAAAATATATATTGATAATTACATGTTTAAAAATAAT
>JAYMTC010000185.1:0-14021 GCA_036897605.1 Melianthus villosus
ACTATTCAACCGATCAGTTACACCCATAACACATATGAATCTCGAACATATAAAACATGGAATAACTAATGAATTCTTCCGAAAACAGAGGCTAAATCACGAAAATGGCAATAATATAAAGACAAACGCTTAGATGAGCGTAATGATTCTAAAAAATCAAGAGAGTGACTATTCTCAATATGAAGAAAAAAAACTTAAAATGTAGTGGAATGTGTGTCAATGAGAATAAGCAATGTAGTGGAATGTGTGTCAATGAGAATAAGCAAGTTGATAGCATCCATAAATGATTTTATCTTAATATACGAAAATAATAGATAGATAAGTGAGTATTTAAATTAATTAAAAAAATAAATATTATATATTTAAAAATATGTTCTATTCATATTTTTTACTTACATCAGAATTTACTTTACTTGTTCACTATAAGAACATATGAAAATTTTAGAAAACAGTGGGACTATCCAACTTATTAACTGCTAAGAAGTGGTCGGGCTATCCAACAAACCAACCAACTAGTCTAACGTCTCACCTCTGTCACTAACAAGAACAACAAAAATATATATGTCTCTCGAGCTACGATGCTAGCATAAACCGACCCTTATTTTATTATTTGCTCTTATTTTATACAAATATACATCATATGTTGGCGGAAATTTTTTTATTTTTTAAAGCAGATTTCAAACTTTTAATTTTTTTAAAAATTTTTGATCTGATAAATAGTTCAACGATCTAACCGCTGTTACCGTCAATCTGATACTGATACTGTAGTGGTTACTAAACGACAATATGTACGTTTAGATGGGCGACTACCCAATGATTTTCTAATCTTGGTCTCAAGAATAACAATCATAACTTGGATTGGATCATCGATTCGATGATTCCATAAATGTATTGACAATGGCTACAACAATTTGATCGTCCGAGTTTGGAAGTTGAATCGTTATAAGTTGAATCATTGATAAGTTTATATTGAGGCTTCTGGAAATTTTTTGATATTTTCAAGCTTATAAATCCGTCCTATCATAGGCTTAAAGTTTAAATATCGATTCAAGATGAAATCTATTTAATAACCTCGAGATAAAACATGTTAAATTGGAGTTCGTTCCTTTCTCTTGTGGCTCGGAATGCAAAATCTGAAAAATATCAATAGCACCAATATACCTTCTATTCGGCCATATCAAAAGTAAATCAATAAGTAAACCTTGACATCAATGATTAACTAGCATAAAACAACCATTGAACATTACAGTTCCTTTCACATTACAGTTCCTCTCACATCAATTTCGAAGCTGCCAAGGTTTATAAATAGATAGGATACATTTATAATTGAGGGAACGTGAAGGACTAAAGTGTAAAAATAAAAAACTCTAAGGACAAAATTGTAATCCTCAAAATTTCACTCCATTTTTTTTTAAATTGGTATTCAGAATAATTAAAATGTCTAACGCCCATAAGTACAAATCAATTAATAAAACACAAAAAATATAATTCAATAATCTTTAAGAACACCTTCATCCGGGCGTTACATATATAAATGACAAAACGTGTTAAAATATCGTGTTTTGTGTCGTTTAGTTGAATTTATGTCAAAATTCAGTAAATTCATACACGACATGTTTAAACACAATTTATTAACAGTTACGTGACGTTCGAGTATTATACGGACTCGTGTGGACTATCAATACGATCCTAATAAAAAATGGACATAACACTATACTTGAACTCGACTCGATTTATGTGACTTTTGCGGACTGGGTCGAGTCGGACCGTATCACGGGTAGTCTGGTTCGCATACAAATTTACTTAAATGTATTATA
Source organism: Melianthus villosus (assembly GCA_036897605.1). Lineage (NCBI taxonomy): Eukaryota > Viridiplantae > Streptophyta > Magnoliopsida > Geraniales > Francoaceae > Melianthus > Melianthus villosus. The sequence goes on from JAYMTC010000185.1 coordinate 1,818, forward strand.
TTATATACCCATTTAAACTCGAAACTCATTTAGTCATAATTCACACTTGTTTTTAAGTGTGTCGTAATCGTGTTGTCTTGTCATGTAGTTAATTGCCACCCTAATTGCCACCTTAATTATATGCTCCCTTTAATGACTTATTTAGTTAACTTCATCAAAATTACTCTATATTATTTGAATTTTTATGAAAAATAATTTTAATCATTTTTAGTTGGAAAGATTAAATTTTCGGAATGGTAAAATGTTTGATTTAATATGCTTATGTTTTAATTAATATTCTCGAGATTATGGTTACCTAATTTTTTTAGTAGGGTTAGAGTTTCACATTTTATAAAGCAAATATAATAATTTTAATTATTCAATATAAATTTAAAAAATTTCATACCAAATAACTTAAAACCAAGCAACCCACGAGAAAATATTTGTTCTAGTTTTTCAAGAGTAAGTAAATAAATGATGCCTTTAGTAGCGTGTATTTAAGTACTAAATATGCTATTAAGTTTTATTTTTTATTTTTTTTTATTTTGATAAATCATTGTATTATTAGATTAGATCATAGAGTAAAAGAAGAAGTGAAAGAAGAGTAGATACAGAGCTAGGAAAATTACATCTTTGTTGCTCCTGCTGCTACTGCCGCTGCAATTCGCTGTTCACCATGGTTGGTAGTACCTCCTCCCTGTGTGATAATATATTTGTCGATACTGATTTTCATCCAATAATATATTGCAGGAATACCTGAAAACGGCGGTGCCATCCCAACTAATGACGGAGCGAGGGACGAACCTCGTAGTGATAAACCCAGGGTCTGCAAATATCAGAATGGGTCTTGCACAACACGATTCTCCTCTCAATATCCCTCATTGCATTGCTCGTTACTCCACTCTCCTTTCCAAATTCACCCTTCAAGACCAGGTTTCCCTCTCCCAATTGTTTTTATCTTCTATCTTTCACCACATGCATTTTCACTCATTAGGTCTTACTTTTTGTCCAGATGCTCAATTCACAGATTACCACTGCTCAGCATATGGAACGGGAAAAGGCCTATGATATTGTCAGTCTCAAATTCATTATTATTTCCCATTATTTAATATATTTTTTGAAGTTGGAATATTTGTGCCCTCTCCCAAATTTATATATTGTCTCAGATTGCATCCTTGTTGAAGATTCCATTCCTTGATGAAGAGGTTGCTAACAATTCTTTCCCCCGCAAGGTAGGCATCATAATCATATCAATGTTTTATCCTCGCATGGAACCATTATCTTCGTCCAATTGATCTAATTGCATGAGTGCTAAAAGATGTTTACAGACCTAGTAACTACATTATGAAATTGTTATATGGATTTTTTTTTTGGAATCCTACTTGTTTGTCATGTAATTGAGGGTAGAAAGTTGAATTGCTGTCATACTCACAAAATCGTGTGGAATGATGCTGTTGGATTCAGTAGCATTTTCTTTCAATTAATTTTTCTTTAGCAAGGGGATTTTGTCGTCCTATTATTTTGGTAATATTATGTGCACTTTAAGGCTAAAGTCATTTCCTCTCATGATATTGAGGTTAATGGTGCAAATCCATTATTGGACATCATTCCTTTTTTCATGCTGTTTACTTTGATGTATAAGCCTTCCACTAACCCAATAGACTATGAGAAAATGATGTCCATATTCTTCTTTATGCTTACATAACTAGGAATGTCGAACTATATGATGAAAATCTGCACGAAGCCGAATTCTTATTGAACTTTTATGATCGTTATTGTGCTCATAATTATCTGTAGCTAAGGCGCACCGAAGTGCATCATGGTGTAAGACGTGCGCCTTTTGAAAATAATCACAAAAAGAATATTAATAATTTCTAGCAAAGATAAAAATGGAAAAAAATTATTTAATATTAAAAATGATAATAAATAAGTTATTATAGACTTTAAAAAATATTGCAGTAAATAACAAAAATAAATAGTTTTAAATATTGCAAAGTTAATAATTATAAATAAATTAAGTATAATAATAATATTATGACGAAGTATAAAAAAAAAGTTTTGAAGTAAAAAAATAAAGTTTTGAAGTACAATAAAAAATGCTTTAGAACGTTGTTGACAAAAGTCGTACAATAAAACTTGAAAAGAAAATTTAATAAAAAGAAAGTACTAAATACGAGAATAAAAAATAAAATCGAATGTCAACCCAAAAATGTCCGATGAGGAGACATGAAATCTAGGCAAGACAACATAGAATAAGGATCCAAATGTGCTAAAGACGCCCTCTTAAGGTGCTCTAGAGGAGATAAAAATGCGTGTTATATATATCGTCTTGCCTTAGGTTGTCTGAGCGCTAGGGCTAGAGGGAAGTTTTTTTTTTTTTTTTTTTCAGGTTATGGCGATAAAGCGCGCATTTGATAACAATGACTGTCTTTTTCCGCAATATGTACATCACTTCATTGTCTTTGTATTATTAATTAATACCCATTGTAATTAAGGAAAGGTTAGCAGCGCGAAAACAATGACAATTTCTATTCCATAAGAATCTTTGAGCTTGTTATAATTTGTAAAAAAAAAAAAAGGGCATATTCCAGCCCACTTTTTGCCCCTGGACTTTTCTCAAATATGCATATCCACTTAGGAGTTTCTGATAGTGATGAACTCTTCCATCGTCAAGTAGTTCCTCTATGATCTTGCATGTACAGGAAATTTCTCAATCACTTTTTCCTCTTCTTCCCTTTGATGCTTATTGTTCATACTTACTGAATGTCTTTCTTCTCTATTTTGAAGTGTCTGTTATGTGCTTCTTCCTTTCTTACGGTTGACGCCTCCACTTTCAAAATCTCATGGTTTAACATTATTGTGACTTTTATGATGAGAATGTAGTGAAATATTTTTATTTCTTTCTTGGATATAGTGAAGTATGCGTAGTGGAGTGAACTTTTTTATTCTTGGATATGGTGAAGTAAAGGTTAACAAACTACACCAGTTACAAAGGGCTTCCAAAAGACACGTTAATTTCTTAAAATCTTGCATCATGGTTGTTATAGATGGATCTCCTTTAAGTCTTTCTGATTACAGCAGTCCTGATCTCTGTCACTTTCTAAGCAGGTTAATTTGTTCCGATTTTACTCAGTGAATTTTTTTGTAAGCGGATATTTGTTATAATATGAGGACCCTTTTTCACTGGTGGAGTTACTAGGACTCGATAAATGCATTGCATATCGTTTACTGGTATTTAATGCAGAGTAGCCTGCCAAGTGAATGTATAAACTGATTTGCAGATGGGACGCAGTGAAGGGTATAATTCACATAATGCTAGAAAGGATACATCATTCACTTGGACTAACGTGGATGCGGAGGATAAAAAATCATCAATGGAATCAGGTAATATAACAATCTTTTTCTTGCCTTGTTTGATGCATCTATTACATTTAGAAATGCAGTTCACTCAGTAAATAGGTTCCACTTTCTCCTGTTTGCTTCTATACCTTAAAAGTGAACATATTGGTTATTAATGGTTGACCACCCAGTTCTTCTCCACTCTATATACTATGTAAAATAGAAGGGAAATAGGGAAAACTCTTGTGAAATGGATTTAGAAAAATGGGAAATCCTCACCACAATTTATACAAGTATTAGAAAGAATAAAGCAAGACAGTCATGTCATAAGATTAGGTGACTATTCTAGCACTGATATTTAAAATGTAATGAACTCAAACACCAATTTAAAATGAAGTTGTCAAACTATAGAAAGTATTTTCCTTTTCATATATAGCATTCTGAATCATGTGATATAACTGTTTACATCATTCTCTCCTACTAGAAAGCATCTCACTCACTGTATGCGGTATAAGTCAACAAATCCTGTGAAAAGAAGATACTAACCAAAATTCAATCACAACCATAAAAATGAAGAATGGGATCAACTAAAATCTTTACTTTAAAAATCTTCACCCCTCTAATATGCAATCTAGACTCTTAAGAAATGGTGAATTCAAGCAGCCTTGGTGATTATTATGACTACTGTGACCCTACCAAAGTGTATTCAAATTTAAGATGCGATAAGCTTGAAGCGATTGTTCCTTGCTGAGAATAGCGGTTTTCAGTGTAGTTATTCATCAAATAGTTTTGGTGGTTCTACTTTAGCTTCATAAATGTACAGTCCGAGTTATGAACCATGAAGCTTGTCATGATTCTTACATGTTAAGGAAACAGCACTATGTGTGATACTCTTCTGCTAGTTTATGCAATAATATTTGGGTTTATTATCAGTCTCTGTCTGATCTATCTCAAAATCCATTGTGATTGATTGGAGCTGTTTGATAGATTGAACGTTTAACTTGATCTCTTGTGTAAGTTATGTTGTTTTGGTCTGTTGTGCAGAATGCTCAATCAATAAAGGTGTCACCGAGTCCTTGACCCAGCATGAAGGTTCTGATTCTAAGGAGCTTATATTAAATGAACATAAATTCAGAAAATTCATCTGCGGTGAGGAAGCATTGAAAATCTCTCCTGCAGAACCGTACTTCTTGCGGCGCCCTATTCGCAGAGGCCATTTAAATATATCCCAACATTACCCTATGCAGCAGGTACATCTCCCTCATTTATTGCCTTTTATACGTGTGTCAAGCAATCACTGCATTATCTGAAACTAGAACAAGTCACTGCATGTTTTTTCTTTTATGAAGGTAAAACTGAAAATTCCTTTCGTTTATGTATCAGCTCTGAACTGTGATTTCACTGCCAGCCCATTTAACTTTACCAACTCTTGTTTCTGACATCTGACATGGAATGGAACGGTTTTACAAATTGGTTTTCTTGTCCACTCTCTGATGAATATTTGAAATCCAAATCAGTGTTTGGTAATCGTACTGTTTTGCCTATTTACAGGTACTTAAGGACCTTCATGATATTTGGGACTGGATTTTGATAGAGAGATTACATATTCCTCACTCTGAAAGAAACATATATTCTGCAATTGTTGTTGTGCCAGAGACATTTGATAATCATGGTATTTACCTATCTTGACAGTGTTATCTGGAAAAATCTCTATCTTATATGTTCTTACAATAAGTATATATTCAGAATATGCTTTTTATATAGTGAGTGGAAACTTTTGCATATAATGTTTTATTCTCTGTTTTTTGTTTTTCCACTTGTTGTGAGCAGAAATAAAGGAAATCTTGTCTATAGTATTACAAGACTTGTGCTTTAGCTCTGCTGTTGTTCACCAGGTGAGAAGTTTTATTTCATGGTTACCCAGTACACAGATAGAATTGAGATTAATTTGATGCAACAATTCTACTACGGTCAATTATCACAAAAACCTAATTGTCATACTTGGTCATATGTCGTGAATCTGGTTTATTGATGGAATATATGTTGAAAATATTAATAGACCAAATTATTGAAGCTTGACATGTTAGCAAAGCATGAGGTCTGGATTTCAAACATCGGTTACTAAATCATACCCCAATGTCCCAAGCACTGATAACTTGAATTACATTGATTAAAATCAGGAACTGAATTTTCACAATTTCTAGATAATAGCATGGATGTCACAAATTTTTACCTGTAGCTCATTTCTTCGTCATCTTAACTAAAGCTTGTATAACTTATCTGTATATTCAATAATGTGCTTACATCACAATTATTATTTAGGCTAAAAGGATGATTTCTCCATACTGTGTTCAATATTTTCGTTACCTTACATATCAATATTTCTTGGATTAGATATCCCCATGTGTTGTTGCATTTCCTTTTCTTTTCAAATTTAAACACATTAATGCAATTCTGTAATGGTCTCATGCATTGGTTATCAACTGTGATTTCCACTTTGAAAATAGATGTATTGAGTCCTAATTTCACTTCCTGTGTATGATAATGATACTGACGTATTCAGAAATGATTGACCCAGGAAGGTCTTGCTGCAATTTTTGGAAATGGGTTATCTACAGCTTGCATTGTAAATATTGGTGCTCAGGTGACATCTGTTATTTGTATCGAGGTAATTGCATTTTCTGCATCAGCTAATTTTTTTCCCTATAGAAGATAAAGTTTTTGCCTTTCAGTGTTTAAGGATCTAAGGCATTCAGTATCCTGTTCTTGCTTCTTTGCTTTATGAGAAGTACAAATATATGCTTCAGAATTCAACTTGATCTGCATTTTATGTAGAGAAGTGAATAATGCTTTGCTCATACAATCTTCATTTTTATAACCACAACACAACGAGCTTAGAATCATTTATTCCATCCCTTTGATTACTGCGAGAACATTTATTATCAACTTCACCAGATTTAACACCATATCCAACGACTTCCAATTTTCCTATCACAATTTCCAAGTTGTTACCGCCACCAAACCTAACACCATCTCTGGCATTATCCTCGCCATGATTACTGCTGATCCATATTTTTAGAAATGAAGACAAGGCTCCAACTGTCACTGGTAGTACTACTACTACCATATCTGTCTCCAATCTTGAATTTTCCAGCCACTACGCCGCCACCAACACCCATAGCATTTGTCCTCCATTAGCAGAACAATGGACGAACCTCCTTGACTGCACTTTGGCATTGCCATTATAACTTTAGCAACTACTGTTACATTACTGCTGTAGGACTTCACACTGTCCCCATGCATGATGCATGATCCTATGTTTATGAAGTCATGCTTGATTTAATATGGGCAAGCAAAAGGAAAGAAGTAGGGAGGATAGTTACATTACGGTGAGAATAAAACTTATGATAATAAACTACCTGTCTTGGTGCTCAGGATGGAGCGGCGCTACCTCAAACAGAAAAGACGTTACCTTTTGGTGGCGAGGTGTGTGTTTTTAATTGTATTTTCATTTTTATATCTGAGGTCTATTTGAAGTATATGTCATAAATTCGTGAAATTTGAGTTTACATGATTCTTACATTATACCTCAATAACTGGTTCTAATTTTGTCTCCAAATAAAGGAAAAAAACTGGTTTACATTCTAATGTCCTCTTAACTTCTCATTCAATCCTTGTGAGGTATTTATCGGAATATTCACTTGGTCTTATGATTGAAGATATTTTAGTGCCATGTGAGCGAAGTGCGACGAACAAACTTCTAAAATGGTTGTATTTCAGTATGTTCCTGAAAACAAATTTCGATAACCTTAACACGCCTCGTTGATTTTTAGAAATAGCGCATGTTCAATAAGCCAGGAACAACAGGAACGTTTGTCATAAAACTAATGCATTTCCAGTTAACAATTATTACAAGGGGAACCTCGACGCAACAGTAAGGTTTCCGCCTTGTGACTAAAGTGGTCAGAGGTCCAGGAAACAACCTCTTATAAAAAAAGAAGGGAAGGCTGCATACAATTTGTAGACCCTCCCTAAACCCCACATGATGGGAACCTCGAGCTAGGGAGGGACTGACTAGCAGTTCAAATGATCACTGCTTGAATTGATGCAAAATCGAGCCATCTGTTCATTAAGCGGATCCATCCAAATTCGCAGAAAAAAAAGAATTTTTATTTTTCCTATGAACACCATGTATTTATTTGACTTATTGTTGTCCTTCCTGTGATGTTGATTTTATTTACTCAATACTGCTACTTTATCTAAATGGACAATGGTTGTACTTTTCAGGATATATCAAGATGCCTTCTCTGGACGCAGAGGCATCATCAGACGTGGCCTCAAATTCGCACAGACATTCTGACAAAGCCAATAGATTTACTGATGCTTAATGAACTGAAAGAGTCTAATTGCCAGATAAAAGTTAGTTTACATATTTTATTCTATGCAAGATCTTTTATAACCTGAAGACCAAAGGAATATGATATGACTGTAGACCACTCCTAGAAAATCATAGACAGTATTTCCACCATGAACTCAAAAACTGAATTTTTTTTACAGTATTTATTGAATATTACAGTTCTGCCATCAAGTATAAAAGTGCTATAGATTTTTGGATAAAACTGAAGATCGGCTGGGGGGTTGTTATACATGACATGAGAAACCATATGGAAATTTACCAACACTGGAGGTTGCATGTGGGCCTCTTAAGTAACCAAGCTTTCCAGAACTGAAACTCTCGCATTCCTATCTTTCATTATTTCTCTTTTCCAGAATCCTCATTATTACTCAAGACATTAAACCCATGTTTGATGAAGAGGTAACCATCCAAAAAGCTTTTCCATACATGGATACATCCTTTACTGGCAATTGTTACTTTTTTTAACACCGATTTATATCTATTTTTTGTCTGGGCATTCCATTGGTGCCACTATTCTCATTCTTTTTTTTGGGATGCAATATTTCCTATATGATGGAGGTGACTATCCTATCCAAACCTTCATTTTCAGTTGTCCGAAACCTGATAGTAGAGTAATGCTATACCTCTTTTATACCATCCTTTAAGAGTGCTGGTGGTATTACGGAATCATTCTTCTAAGCAATAAATCCAATTATATGATCTGTGCTGGAACTATATGCTGTACACGTTTTGCATTGCCTAGAAGCTATATATTTGATACTCATCATTTTCCCATGTTCAGGAGGGGGAACTAGATGCTGTTACTGTAATTCATAATTATGAGGATAGCATGCCAGCTGGATCACATAAGACAAGGCTGACAGCTCTTAATGTATCTACTTTTTCTTCTTCTGAAGATTATTTAGCCCAGGTAAACTGTCTCATAACATTTTATTGTGTAGGTTCCTCCAATGGGTTTATTCTATCCCACACTTTTGGTCCCAGATGTGTATCCCCCACCACCACAATCTTGGTTAGTAGTTTTATCAAGTGCATTGCTCTATATCGTCAACTTGGTGCTGCTAAATCTTCTCATCTGGTAATGTAATACTTTACTCCATCAGGTTTCATGACTACGAGAACATGCTAGATGATACCTTGCAAATGGATTATCCTAGAAGGCCTGACATGTCAGATGGTTATTATTCTGGCTTAAATGTCGGGTTACCAATGTGGGAGAGCTATCAAACATTTCCAACTAGGTCAAAAAAAGAGGAGAAGGTTGGCCTTGCGGAAGCTATCACAAGTAGCATTCTCTCAACGGGTAGGGTTGCACATATTTGGTTAAGTTCTTAAATGCGATCTTATGGTGATTTATTGTTTTATGATGTATTGGCAGCACGAATAGAACTCGAGAGGAAATTGTTTTGTAGCATACAGTTGGTGAGTCCTATTAGCATTAGCATAGGTGTAATTTGTTGTGATCTCGTTCTGATTCTGTGGACTCATAAAAAATGACACCGTCATGTTGCTTTAGATTGGCGGAGTGGCTTTAACAAGTGGACTAATACCTGCAGTCGAGGACAGGTTTGTTTCTTTTTCCCTTCGCACTGTTAGCGGTTTATATGATGTAATGATGTTCCCTACATGAATCCTGTGGATGAAATGAATCCATGCTAAGAATTACATTAATCACATACCTTGTCCTGAATCCAACAGAGATGGTACTATGCACATTTTAGTTGATTCAAACAGCCGACGCATCTCACATTTCCATAATTTTTTATAATTCACAATTATACAATTTTATGTCCTACCTTATCCACCAATTGTGGGGATAATCCTACATATGTAGGATCCAACTAACTTAAGTACCTACACATTTCATCATAATTTGTCATGTCACTAAGTACACACATCCTTATCCTATCATGTCCAGATGATCAAATTGTAGCTTAGAGTTGAAAAAGTCATGTGATTGTTAGGTTAGTAATAAAACCAGTCATGCTATTCATAATGATTTTTTTGGTAATATCCTACATAAACTCATAACGAAAATAAACTATTAAAAACCCATACAAATTTATTGAATTTTATGTTATTTCTCTTTTGCCGCAGAGTTTTACATGCAATTCCATCAAATGAAGCAATCGATACTGTTGAGGTTAGTTTTCCTTCTCATTTGACAGTCATTCCCAAGTCCAAGTAACATTACTTATCTGCTGCTTGTTAATCACTGATCCTTTATGTCATGTCCATCTCCATCGTTGTGGGAGTATGTAAAGCCTTATTCCAATATTCAGCATGCATTGGGTTCTCGGAAGCACCTACACTCTACCCCCAGCACCCCCAAGTTTGATATTGGGTTTGTCCCCACTGACCCCAAAAGACTAACCTGTTAGGTGGAGGAGAAAAATGGAACATATGACATCCATTTTAGGGATTGGGTTTCGTTTCAAATTATAAGTCAGCTCGAAATTATTAAAAGGAAGAGTGTCAAACTTTTCTATGTTTACCCTTTTTACCTTCACTTACTCTTATAGCAAACTGACAACGAAGGGTTAAAGTTTGTTAAATTTATTCCTTAATCTTTACAAATCATGTCAAGATGACTTATATGTTATGAACAGAGGGAGTATAATTCTTTCATTCGGATGTGATGAAATCATAGTAGTTACAGAGAACATTAACTGAAAAATATAGTAGAAGTTAGCTTCAGGTCATATCCAAATCCAGAGAACATTAACTGAAAAACAGAGAACATTAACTGAAAAACATAGTACCATTATTTTTGTTGCGACAATTTACAATACTATGATTTGGCGCCACCATGTGTATACATGGATGTAACCTATAGTATGTGCTCTCTTAATTTTAATTTTTCTTCTTTTTTACTAGAATGCATATTAGTTTACTCTATTTATGTTGAATAGGTTTTACAATCAAGGACAAATCCCAATTTTGTTGCTTGGAAAGGTGGAGTGGTAAGTCCAGTATCCCCTATTTTATGTCGTAGTGTTATTTATTGAATATGCAAATGTTATTTTTGACTTACACATGCTTTAACTAAAATAATGGTACTATGAATACTGCAATAGTATGCATGATAAGTATGCGACAAGAAGGGAAACTTTGTGTTACTCAAACTAACTAATTGACGGACTGATTGAGAAACTATTTAGTTTTAGTCATTTAATCTGTCCTCTACTTAACAAACACTGCCCCATTCTGGGTTACTGATTATTTGTTGTTTACAATTACCATACGGTAGGTAAACCAGTTTTTTTTATTCTTCAGAGATTGAATTGAATATGAAATACAGTTTTTTCTTTTCTTCAAAAAGTTCTTAATCCCTAAATTCCTTATTTACAGAACTGTACTGACAATGATAAGTGTCAACTTACCTTTGTTTTTATTTTATATATTATCGACATGTTTGTTCATGAGTAGATTCTTGGAATTCTTGATTTTGGTCGGGATGCTTGGGTACACCGGGAGGACTGGATTCGCAGTGGGATTCATGTTGGAAGTGGCAGAAAATACAAGGATTCATATTATCTCCAAGCACAAGCTATGTGTTATATAAATTCCTAGGAGGTAATTCCATTGATTTACTATTTTAACGAATGGTTTTGAGACAATATTAAGTAAGATAGCTAGTATTTAAACGATCATTATTTGATAATTCAAGTAATTTGAACTAAAATATTTCTTTATGATCGTTTAATTCAAAATATCTTAATTTAGGTCGTTTTGATTACCAAATAACTCAAATATAAATTATTATATCATATTATTAATAGCATAACCATTTGTATACTACCAAATATCTTAATTGACAAATACTGGATTCGGTGAAGTGGGTGAAGCATAAATTGTAGGGTAATTAATTGGAGTCCTTTGCCAAGTAGCTGACGTTGACATTCCTGAGCCAATTGAGTTGCAATCTAAAGGCGTGTTCGTTGGGGGAAATGGTAACATCATTTTTTATACCCTTCATCATACAAACAAATACTAAACTCCAAACACTACTCAATCCACCTCCACCCTCTTGGTGGTTTTGCTCAAATGGTCCCCATTTCATTTTTACTAAACACAAATATCTTAGAATTTAGAGTCAATGTATTTTCATAAAATACATTAAAAAAACAAAGGACTATAAATTGTTTGTTTTTCTTTGTCACTATTATAATTGAATCATTTTGTATTGATAAGCTTTTTTTTTCAAATTAGTAATTGAAAGATAGATATTTACTAAATCATTATTCTGAACTGAAGTGAAAATTCAAAATAAGTAAATATGTTAATAGGTTAAAAGTAAAGCCTAATTAATAAAGGATCTTTAATTTATAAGGGTTATTAATGGTGTATATTGATCCACCTGTTATTGTTGACAAAATTAATTATAAGGTTTTTAATTATGAAGCGAAGTAAGATGGAAACTGAATTAATTAGTTGTAAGCTGAAGGTGCGTAATAATATTTCTACAG
>JAYMTC010000186.1:0-14017 GCA_036897605.1 Melianthus villosus
TAATATCGGCCAAGGCCCCAACCAACGATTGGCCTAGTCGACAGTCATCGGTATGGCGTGCCTAGTGACTGGCCTAGTCGGCAGTCATCGGCATTGCGTACCTGGTGACCTGTCTAGTCGGCAGTCATCGGTATTGAGTACCTGGTGACCTGCCTAGTCGGCAGTCATCGGCACAACGTACTAACTGACTGGCCTAGTCAGCAATCATTTGCATGGCATACCTGGAGACCGGCTTAGTCGGCAATCATTGAACTCCCCTTGGTGGGCAATGACAACCGTTGGTCTTCCGGTAGGTAGCTCAAGTGTTATTTACCCCGACAATTTCCCCCCCTCATCAGCAGTGAATGAGATTTTTAAGTTGAGAATCGAGAAATGATCGATATTTTATTCTTGGCATGTTTGGAAATGTCTTTGCTTTATCATTTAAATTTGTAATGTTAGATGTTGTGCTAATTTGATTTTGCTGAATTTGAAAATGATAAATTTGTAAAATATGTATTTTCCTTAGTATTAGGATCTCTAATTTTGTTAAGTTTATTGAATTTTTATTTGATTTCGTTGAATAATTTTCTAAAAATTATGAACAAGTTCGATTCGACCGAAGTAACCGATCAAATTGAATCACTCTGTTCAGTTTTTATTTTAAAAAATAGAAAATTGAATAAAAAAAATCAAAAATTGAAATAACCCACCCATATTGTAGCCAACACCTTTATTGGCCACAAGTAGGATTCATAATATATTATGTGATGTTAAAAATGTAATAAAGAGTTCACAACCAAACTTAACCATAATTTTATTATCAAATGGTTTAGTTCTAAAATTTAGAAAAAAATATATATATATATAGAATTAGAATCATTTTTTAAAGAGTTCAGAACCAAACTTAACCATAGTTTGATTCTATTATAATGATTTAGTTTAAAACTAAAAAAAAAAAATTAGAATTATTTTTTAATTGTTTAGTTATAGAACTAATCCACATGATCGGTACCATCTTAAAATTCATTGATTTAACATATATCGCTCATATTTATACAAAATAATACATAAATTTATTTGTTAGTAAAAATATAAGTAAATTTATTATCTATAAAATAAATTTAAAATAAGTTCATGTAAAAGAATAACTTCATATAAAATTTAGAATATGTTCTATAAAATATTTTAAGTTTTGAATAGGTTATTAGTAATGTAAAAATAACATAAAATATATTATTAAATTTTATTGAAGCCTAATTGAAATGTAACATTTTAATAAATTCAAAAAAAAAATATAGCATTAAAAATTTATTATGACAATTTTATTAAATAAATAATTGATTCACTTAACAATTAATTATAAACCACATCATTCATCGATAAGAATTAAGAAATAACAAATGAACTTTTAATAAATAAAAAATATTTAATATAAGATTAATTTTTTATTAATCTAAAAATATGAATTTGTTGGAAAAATAAAATAAATGAATTTATGTTGACGGTTATAGTGGGCAACACCACTAGACACATTTTTATGAAGTTGTTAAATTGAATTAGTAGAAGGCGCAAGCAATTAGGCAATGAATCGTCCATGGTTTGTTAGTCGTGTAGTAGTGGTAGTAGTCCCGTCTCGCCACCATCACTCACAAAACCTAATCCTAATGGATTCAACCCTTTTTAAGTATTATTTAATCTGTCTTGAGAGAAGATTTTTTGAGAAAACATGTATGTGGTGAAGAGGGATGGGCGTGAAGAAGCAGTGCATTGCGACAAGATCACTGCTCGATTGAAGAAGCTGAGTTACGGATTGAGTATGGAGCACTGTGATCCTGTTTTGGTTTCCCAGATGGTGTGTGCTGGTGTATTCAGAGGTATCTCCACTACCCAGCTCGATGAATTGGCAGCTGAAACTGCCGCTGCCATGACTGCCAATCACCCTGATTACGCTTCATTAGCTGCTCGGATCGTCGTCTCCAACTTGCATAAAAACACTAAGAAATCTTTTTCTGAGACGATTAAAGACATGTACAAAGCATCACTTATTGCTGATGATGTTTATGAAATTATTATCAAGGTAAACTCATTTACACTTGAACAAGATCTTAATGTGTGTTTTTTTTTTTACAATTTATACAAATTGGAATTTACATTTGCTTCAGAATGCTGCTCGTCTTGATAGTGAGATAATTTTGTAATGATGCATTATTTTCTGTCTTAATGGTGTCTCATAGACCCATTACATCAAGATGAATTTCAGCATCTAATATCCAAGATAAATAATTCTTTCGTGTGATGTCAAGAGCCACAAATTCAAGTTTTATGATGTTCGACATAATAATACTAAAAAATATAAAAATAAATTAGATTATATCTAATATTAAAAAACAATTTACTTGATGACGTTGAATCTCATTACAAGTTCTTTTGATGATTAAAATATATTGATCTTGAAAATAGAGCTCTCGAACTGGTAATATATGTTGTAAATAAAGAACGAAAGTTACACAATATCTATAGAAGAGTAACAATCTTATTTTTTCTTTCTCATTTTCGTCACATATAATAATAAATTACTCATATTTATAGAACTAATAATCATAATTTTTTTATATCAAAAGCCAAGAGTCACGATGAAGAGCCATTTTAACTTAAAAATGAATTGACAACAAAAAAATTTCACAATCACTTTTAATCTATTACTCGCATACAGTATTTTTATTTTTTATTTTAGAATCAAAATGCAATTATATATCACTTGGATCAAGCCCATTAGTAGCACATTGCCTTCTCAGGCACTGTATAAATACAATCAAAGCTTAGCCCAAAATAAAAGAGCTGATATTATAGATAGATTAAATGACATGTAAATAATACGTGTTGAAATTCGCGGTAAGAAGACAGTGGGTAAGGAAAGACAATTGTATTATTCATCCCTTTGTCTTCCAAAGAGACATTTTCTATCTTCCTCATATGCATACTTTCCAATATTACCTTTTCTAATCTAGGCTTCCTTATACAACTCCCTGCAGGCTTGCATTTTCTTATTCATCACAACTTAAATTTTATTCTCCAATTCTGAGCGAACCCATAACATGCAAGATATAGTTTTGTCTTCTCTCATTCTCTCCGAAGAAACTCCATAGATGCACAACTAATAGTGAATGAGATCTTTTTTACATATGCTTTTACATATCGGTTCATGACATAGTACTCTGTAAGTTTCTTCTCCCTTATACTGATAATAGCTCGATATCCTTTTATTTTGAGATCTGAAAAGCTACTGACTGAATATAGTATTTGATCAGGAACAACTATACGAGTGGGGTCGTTGAAACTGTGTTAGAGATCCCTCAACGAGGTCTTCTAAAATTAGCCGCTTTATCATCTTTAAGCCTTCTTCAGTATCATTGGTAGTGTAAACAGGTAAAAGCATTCTTTTTCCTTTGATGATCCAAATTTGCATCCCAACAGTATGAAATGGGCTTTTAATGGATGATTGTGGGAGTGACAACTGCAGTAATGCTCAAAAGAAAATAGTTAAGATTAACTTTATCAAATCATGAACTTTTTGAACCATTTCATCGATTTAGCTGTGTACGAGAATAGATTCATCTCCCACTTGAGAGTCTTCTTAATATATAGCTGAACCTGTAAATAAAATCTATATGATAGCTTACACAAGATTTCAAATTAGGAGAAAGGTTAGAGTGTCTCACTTGTATAAGTCCAGTTAGATCACATTATCCTATATTAACAAAAGATCATGAGAAAAAAGCAAAGCTTATATGTATTAGTTAAAACTCAATAGAACAACAGAAAAATGAATGTAAGAATGAAAAGGAACCTGAGAAAACATGTACAACCAGAACAAATATTACCATTAGAGTAGACACATGTATTGTTTTCTCTATTCTGTTATGGAATAGAATATAGACTGATTGAAAAAACTGTAATATGTTTAATATCCAAAAGTAACAAACCATAACTTGAGATGAAGTAGTTCCCCGAGTTATACATATCCACAAACTTTTTGCAATCTGATCTAATGATGATGTTTTCTAATTCCATGTTTTTTGCTGCATATAACCCATCCAAAATGGCATAAGCTTCGGAGATCAATGGTTCATACACATTATGATAGTAGCCGGCAATTCCTCTGATAAATAGGTCTTGTTCTGAGTCAATTAGTGCGCTATTAGGTAGGTATTTTGGATCAGTCACTTGCAGAGAGTGTATATTATTTTCATTTCTTGCCTGATGCATTGTAAATTCAGTTAGATAAGATCTTGCAAAAGATGTTAATTTCTTAGTATCTTTCCTTTTGATCCCATGCAGTGAATTATTTCTATCTGTCCATATGATCCACAAGGAAATCCAAAAGAGAGATAAGTCATATTCCATCAAATTATTTACTGCATCTGATATAAATCCTCTTGTTGACCAACGTGCAGAAATTAACGGATTCCATTGCAAGTTCAGTTGATTCCAATAACGCACAGTCAAATGGCAATTTCTGAATAAATGTACTTCGCTCTCTACATTACACCCACACGGATAACAGTTTGGAATAACAAAAATACCTCTTTGAAGTAGATTGGTTGTAGTAGGTATAATTCTATGTAATATTCTCCAATTTAGCAATTTAATTTTGTTTACGATTCTGGTTTTCCATAAGCATTTCCAAATAGGGTCTAATGTAGAAAGTAAAGTGCCTCCTCGAACAAGATCCAATGCCACATAGTAAGCCAATTTAACAGAGAAATATCCATTTCTAGTTGGCTTCCAAATCCAGCAATCTTTTGGCTTGAAGGGACTCAAGGTAATTTTCACAATAGCTGTTCTATTTATTCCATTAAAATACCTCGTGATGATTGAAGTATCCCACCAGCCTGTTTGCATGTTAATTAGCCAGTTCACCTTAGCATTTACCAATTCCGCATGAATATTAGAAGAAATTCGATAATTAGGATTTGTAGGACCCAATTATCCCTAGCTATCGAGGTGCTAAGTCCATCACCTATTCTTCTGATAGATTCTTTATGAAGCACTGAAATGGAGTTGTGTATACTCCTCCACACCATGGATGGATTTGTTCCTCTGCTTGCATCAAATAATGAACAGTTTCTGAAATAACGAGCCTTAAATACCTTATAAAAAAGGTTATCCTCCGTCGTTAGTAACCTCCATGCACTCTTCGCAGTAATGCAATATTAAATGCATTCAGGTTTCTAAATCCTATTTCACCACTATTTTTTGAAGTACAAATGTCTTTCAATTTTTTCCAGTGTATCTTCCTTTTCGCTGAACTTGAACCCCACCAGTAGGCTACCATAGTACTCTCAAGATCTG
This sequence comes from Melianthus villosus, assembly GCA_036897605.1. Classification (NCBI taxonomy): domain Eukaryota; kingdom Viridiplantae; phylum Streptophyta; class Magnoliopsida; order Geraniales; family Francoaceae; genus Melianthus; species Melianthus villosus. The sequence goes on from JAYMTC010000186.1 coordinate 5,335, forward strand.
AAATGATATAATCGGGCAAGAGAAAACAATTTATTGTGTAGGTAGGTAGTGCTGCCAGCATTAGATAACAACCTTTCTTTCAAGCATGTCACTCTGGTAGTTAGTCTCTCTTTTAATTTTGCGAATCACCCCTTCTTAATCTTCCAATAAGTAGAGGTAGCCCTAGGTACTAATCGTTTCTAATAGAAACATTACTAACCGTTGAAATAGCTTGCCTCATATATGTAGGTGTATCATGACGGAATGCTACCTTAGATTTATTGTAGTTCACTTGCTGACCCGATACTGACTCATATAAGGAGAGATTCTCTTTTAGTTTCCTTACCTCCTCCATTGTTGCCTTTCCAAAAATAAGACTGTCATCCGCAAATAATAAATGATTAATATTTGGAGCCCACTTGCATATTTGGATACCTTTAAGATGTAGATGATGATCATCCGAATTAAGAATAGCTGAGAACCCTTCCGCAATAATAAGGAAGAGATAAGGAGGTAATGGGTCACCTTACCTCAATCCTCTTGTTGGTACTATAGAGCCTATAGATGATCCATTAAGAGAAATACGGTATTTGACAGTAGAAACACAATGCATTATCCAGTTAATAAAAACTTGATTAAAATACATGCATTCTAACATACTTCTTAGGAAAACTCATTCCACTCTATCGTATGCCTTTGCCATGTTTAATTTGAAAACCTATTTTACAATTTCTACGGTTTTTTAAATGATGAAATGTTTCAAAATCTATTTTACAAGTGCATTGTCAATTATTAGTCGTCCTGGGACAAATGCACTTTGATTTTTAAAAATAACGTATCTAGAACATTTTTCAATCTATTTGATATGACTTTTGAAATGATTTTATAAGAAACATTACAAAGACTAATAGGTCGAAAGTCAATGATCAAATTGAGATTAGTCTTTCATGGGATCTAAACCAGTACTGTATCATCCAACCCTTCAGATAGAATACCTTCATTAAAAAAATTCAAAACAAAAGAGATTACCTCATTCTAAATTGTCCCCCAGTATTTTTAATAGAAAATTAAACACATACCATCAGGTCCTGGAGCTTTGGTAGGATGCATAGAAGATATTGCTTTGTGTAATTTCTTCTTTGGATATTTCTCTTATTAGTTCGCCATTCATAGATTCCGAAATTCTTCATTTAACAAGTGAGGTGACTCGATCAATGCCTTTCGGATTTTGGGTGCTATAAATGTTTCGAAAATAATCCAATATGATATCACTTATGTCAGTCCTGTTAGACTTAAGGACACCATTTGCATCAAGTAAGCCTCTGATTTCATTATTGCTCCGTCTATATGATGTCTTTCGATAGAAAAATGAAGTATTACGGTCTCCTTCTTTCAACCAAAAGAACCCTTCAACGTTGTTTCCACCAAATTTCTTCGCGTTCCAACCACATATCTAACCACATATCTAATTCATGCTGTATTTTATTCTCATGGTCCCAGATCCCAAGGTTAAGCAATGTTGATTGAACGTCCTGGAGTTCCTTTTCTAATCTGCGTATATGTTTGCGAGAATTTCCAAAGACTTCATTCTCCCATTGTTTGAGCTCAGTAGCACATTAATTAATTCTATTTGTAAGCGATGCATTAGAAATTACCGTCTCGCATGATTCCTCTTCATCCAAACTACTTCAAACCTAAAGCAATTATTCTTTTTCCAACATGATACCTGTGTCGATAGAGGAAACAACCATAGAGGCCGGTGGTCGCTCGTTGATAAAGGCCCGATCTGAACCTTTGCCATAGGGAATAAGTTCATCCAGTTGTTGTCAGCCAAAATTCTGTCCAGTCTCTCAAGGGTCCGTCCTTCCTTAGTCATACATGACCACATAAATAAGGAACCAAAAGATAGAATCTCGGTAAGGTTACAACTTTTTATTGTATCTGTGAATACCATCATTTGTTTCAGTAGCCTTGCTGCTCTACCCTTTTTCTCACTAGATGAACATATTTCGTTAAAGTCACTGCCAATTGCCCATGGTAGTGTAGACGCAGCCTTCAGTCTATGCATTAAATTCTAAGAAAGATGTTTCACTACAAAAAAAAGGGGGTTTTCGCGACAGAATTTTACCGAACGCCGGTAATTACCGGCGTTTACTATAAAGCGCCAGAAAAATCTGCCCGGAAAATGCGGCGCTTAAATAAGCGATGGGCTTTAGCCCACTGCCGGGCTCTTTAACGCAACCCACGTATAATTAAGTTAAGATTAAAAAAAAGTTAAGAATAAAATAAAATTAATAAGCTTAAGAATTAAACAATATTTTAAAAGAAATATATTAAACAGAAGCTAAGAAAACTTCATCTCCTACCCGCAAAAATCTGAAAACCTAAAAACGAAATCTAACCTACTCCTTGATCGTTTTTTGATCGCCAATTTTCAAATCATTCATTGCTCGTCCGTCGTTGCTCGTATGTCCGTTGATTGGCGCCGATTGTTCGTCTGTCAAAGAGGCCAGTTCGTTCTCCCGATGTAGGTAGTTATGTGCTGCTTGTTATTATATTTGATTATGGTTTCACTGTTGCGTTTGTTGGATCAGCTTGGTGATTGGCTCATATTGTTTTGGGTTGATAGTTCAATTAGAACGGAATGTGATTGATGAATTTGCAATTTTTTGCTTCATTAGAATCTTAAATGATTCGATGTTAGATCACAGATTCTATCTGATGCAATCCGAGACCTGAGAAGAGTTAGTTTGAGAAGGAATTGATAAGTAGATATATTATGAGGAGATCCAGGGATGGTAAATATACAGCGAAGAGAGATTAGTGAGGGGAGGAGGTTTTTGTTTGTCCAAAAAGTGAGTGAAAATTCAATGAGAAAGGTTAAGAGATAGAGAATTGAGATTTAACTTATTTTTTGGTAGAAGTCATTTGCTGCGCATTTCATTTTTTTTATTGCATGTGCTTCCCTTTCCTTATAGTGTAAAAATCTTATGTGCTCGTTTGACATTGAAGTGGTGATTCTGCTTAAGTGTAGTTCCATCGTGGAATTACATTATTCAAATACAATGTCGAACAATCACTATATTTTATCTTGACTACAACTGAATATCCAAATTACAACTATCACGAATCTGAATTAGTTAATAACCACTATCCAATTTACCATCATGCCAGTTGATCTGTACCGATTTATTTTTGGTATGATCGAACAACTAAGAGTGAATAAGTAGAGAAATGGGTGGGAACGAATTAATTGGAATTAATTTGTTGGTGCTCACCTTGCAAACTAGGAATTACTCTCTGGAGGATAGTTGATACCTTTCTAGGTTGGAGCAGTAGTAGGATAAATGAGATAGCTAAATGATTTATTTTGATATGAAAAGACTTCTCAATGTTAAAATGTGCTACTTGGATATTTGTTTTTGAAATGTTGTGATGATATTACATTGATATGAGTTCTCTCAAGGATAAGAGATTACCCCGAGTCATCATCTGATTATATCTTGATCATATGGTCAATGTACTAATGTTGTTTCCTGCATGATCATGAGGCTTACATATGCATGTGTGCATGGGATTTTGTATATGTTTCATCTAAACCCGTAAATTTTGAAGATTTTGCATTTGTGTAAACTTAGTTCGAGTCACCGTACGACAATAATAATTAAAATTTAACAGTTTTTTTATTATAATTTTTCAATTACATACTAAGTCCTTCCCTATAGCCTAAATCTACCATTAAGACAACCAGAATCATCTAGTTATAGTGCGGAAAGTTGAAATAAATTTGTGAAACAACTAAACTATTTATCATGCAACAAATGACGTGCAACTTTCATTATAGTAAGGTTTCTGATTTGATCAATTTACTTGCATTGCAATTTCTCTTAGGAACCATTTGGGTACAATATCTCAGAATATGCAAAATACAATTCATGAAAGTAATTTGGAATTAGTTTATTTTCTTTTTGTTTAGATCTATTAATGGAAGATGGGTATTGGTTTTGTTTTTTTTTATATAAAAAAATTGTAAAAACATAAAAAGAGGTTGTTTTGTTTTGATGTTTGGTTTTTTGTTTTGGTGTTCTTTGCAGTTCGAGTATTTTGGAGTTGTTATTAGATCTGCAATTCGATCACATAATAAGAGAAATTTTCACTGTTATATTTGTTGACTCATATATTTACAGCTCGTTCAAGACTGTATTAAGATGTGTGACTGTTTTCAGCTTAAAAATGGAGTCTCCTTACAAAATTACATACATATGTTTGCTTAAAATTTAGGACTTTTTTACTTCACTTTTATAGTCTTATATGATATGATTACAAGTTCTCTAATATACTTTGAAAATAACAATCTAATAGCCTCCTCAATTAACTTAGAAAAATATATACTCAAACACAAAAATTAGAAAAATTAAACTTAAAATCATTTGCTTGTTATAATGGTAACCCCAAATTAACTTAAATTATACTGAGATGGAATTATTAATTTTGTTATATGTTTGCATGTTCATGATATATTTCTGAAATCTCTTGATAAGAACTACATAGTACTAGTAAAAACTAGCTTGTTGCAACCTTCTAGGAAAATATTTTAGATAGCTTAGGTTTTTATTTCTAATGCAAAATTTTTTTAATCAAACTAGGTTAACATATGGATAAAAGTTGGATTAAAATGCCGAATAGGCTTGCTGAAGCATTTACAACAGGTGTCATAGAATTTCTTAACTTCGCCTATACCAATAAACAGACTAATTCAGAGATCAAGTGTCCTTGTAAAAAATGTGGCAATATTTATAATCAGAATTGAGAAACTGTTAATGAACATATAGTTGTTTATGGTTTCACACAACATTACACTAGGGTTGATCATGGGGAGAAACCATGGTATGAAAATAATGACAATGAAGATGATATAATAGAAGATGTGAACGTTGGGGATGACATGGAAGGCCTAGTACAAGAGTTGATGGGAAATCATGAATACTTAGCTAGTAAGTTTGAAGGCATCGAGGTTGATGAACCCTCAAATAATTTAGATGATGAAGCTAAATTATTTTTCAAAATATTAGAGGATACTCAATACGAACTTTATCCAGGGTGTAAAGAGTTCACATTGCTTTCATTTGTTGTGCAGTTGTTGCATATGAACTATTTATCTCGTTGGAGCAACAAGTCAATTTGTTACAATTTATTAAAAGGTTGTTACCTCCTAGTGATAGAATTACTTCTTCATACTACGAGGCTCGAAAAATAATTAAAGGGTTAGGGTTGGAATATAAAAAAATTCATGCATGCTCCAATGATTGTATAGGAAGGGAACGACTGAAGATGTGGAATGTAAAATATGTCATGAACCTAGATATAAACAGTTTGAGGGATAGTTAGATGACGGTGACAATGATATTAGTGATAAACGAAAAATTCCGGCCAAAGTTGTTAGATATTTTCCCTTAAAGCCTAGACTTCAAACGCTATTCATGTCATCCAAAACAACTTCCTCTATGACATGGAATGCAGATAAACGTCCTGATGATGGGATATTGAGGCATCCTGCAGACTCAATTTCTTGTAAAAATTTTGATCAATTGCACCCAGACTTCTCAAAGGACCCTCGAAATGTGAGGCTTGGGTTAGCCGCCAACGGGTTCAACCCATACAGGACAATGAGTAGCAGCCATAGCACATGGCCTATGATACTTGTGCCGTACAATTTGCCGCCATGGGAGCGCATGAAGCAACCTTTCTTGTTTCTTTGTTTACTCATTTACGGCTCAAGTGCACATGAGAATGACATTGACGTGTATTTGGAACCGTTCCTTGAAGAATTGAAAGAATTATGGGATGATGGTATACTAACTTATGATGCTGCAAGTAAGACAATGTTTCAAATGCGTGCAGCATTATTATGGACAATAAGTGACGCCCCTGGATTAGCTAATAATCTATCGGGTTGGAGTACAAATGGTAAATTTGCTTGTCCTTGTTGCAATAAGGAAACTTGTACAGTATGGTTGAAGCATGGTAAAAAGTTTTGCTACATGGGACATCGTCGATTTTTAGATTTGATCATAAATTTCGAGATAACAGAGGATCTTTTGATAACAAGTATGAGTATTTACCTAAGCCGAAGAGGTTAAACGGAAATGAAATTCTAGAACAGTTGAATAATTTTGAGAACATATATGGGAAATCCAAAACATATAAGAGGAGGAGAGATCGGAATAGAAATGATCCCACGGTCCCGCGATATAATTGGAAGAAGATGAGTGTGTCCTATAAATTATTACTTTATTGGAAGACTAGTGTTATTTCGAATAATCTTGACATCATGCACATTGAGAAGAATGTGTGTGATAATGTGTTATATACGCTTTTAAATGATTCACGAAGGTCAAAAGACAATTTGAAAGCTCATCGTGACCTTCAAGAGATGAACATTAGAAGTGAACTTCATCCTCAAGAACAAAGTAGTAATAAAATATTTCTTCCACCGGCAGTTTTCACATTGAGTAAATATGATAAAGATAAATTTTGTAAGTTCTTAAAAACTATCAAAGTTCTAGATTGATATGCATCAAACATTTCGCGATGTGTAAATCTTAAAGACCGAAGTGTCTCATCACTTAAGAGTCATGACAGCCATGTATTAATAGAACAACTATTACGTTTGACTTTGAGAAAATTGATTCCTCCTAATATGTGTAGACCATTTATTGAATTAAGCAATTATTTTAAGAAATTGTATTCGAAGGTGAACACAATAAGTAACTTGAAGGCCCTTGATGATCGTATTGCAATAACACTTTGCCTGTTAGAGATGATATTTCCTCCACAATTCTTTGATCTTATGGTTCATTTAACAATTTATTTAGCGGATGAGGCAATTCTTGACGAACCAGTGCAATATCGTTTAATGTTTCCAATGGAAAGGTTCAAAGTGTAGTTCTTTTTATATATTTTTTGTTCATATAATACATATTATGTTATTTATGTATAAATATTAATTTATTTATTATTGCACACATATTATGTAGGTATTTGTACACTAAAAGGTTATGTCTGTCAAAAAAGTTGTCCTGAAGGTTCTATTCTGAGCGATATTTCGCAGAAGAATGTATGTCATTTTGTGCACAGTACTTAGATAGTAATATAGAGTAAAAGTTCAATCAACTCATTCGAAATGATGACTCTAGTAGTAAAGGCGAATTTATTGGTAAAGTGAGGGTGTTCTGCATGAACGATATAACATGGGTTCAAGTGCATCGATATGTGCTTATGAACTCTAGAATAGTGGATTCCTATCGCGAGTAAGCTTGTAATTTCTATAATATTATTTTTATTTCTTAAAAATTATTATCGTTTAGTTGTATTATACACTTTTATAAGAGGAAGCAGATGAAATTTCTCACAAGTGAAAGATATCGTGAGAGAGAAAAGAAGAAAAACTCAAAATAGTTGTATTTTGTTACATTGTGATAATATGGATTTCTACAGGGTTGTGACAGATATTATTGAAATTTGTTACTACCATGATGTGAAGTTTGTGTTATTAAGATGTGATTGGATTAATAATTGCGTGGGTAAAACTAATTTAAATATTAAAAATAAATAAAGAAATTTTAAAAAATAAGGTAAATTAATTAGAAAGTTAATAACGAAATGTCCAAACTCCTTCATTTTTTTTATTTGAACAACATGACAAAACTCTTATTTTACTTATATGCAAACGAAAAACTAAAAGATCCAAAGTCGCGTGATAAACATTTACTGATTTTAGTCTTAAATCAAGGAATTATAATATAATGAATTAAAATAAAAGGAAAGAAATCGATGTTATATGAATCTAATCTAATCTATTTTAAATTGCAGAGTAAATGGATTGACCTGTATTCTTTTTTTTTTTTTTTTTTGGTAAATCCATATATATATCTCTACCCCGCATTGGAGATAATACTAATCATGTTCGAGGCGGGAGTGATATAGTTAAACCTCTCCCAACATGTAAGACTTCAGATCGAACTTTTGACCGTTAGACCAAAGATCGTCTGGGAACTAGTTCGCTTACGACTGGGCCAACATGTTGATGGTATTGACCTGTATTTTCTATAAATAACAAACGCAACCTTAAAAATTTAATTAACAAGACTAGAGCCATCCATTATAAATCTGATATCATAAGGTTCATATAACTAACACAAAAATTATCATAAAATTCATGTAAAACAAAATAAAATTTAGACCCATTTTCTAAATTAATCAATTAAATTTTAACTAAAATCTAACAAAAGATAATTTAGAATCTAACAATCTTAATTTTATAGTCAAATTAACACTATGAAATATAAACATCAACAAAATACAATAAAAAAAATATATTATTGCTCGGGTAGGAGCCAACCTGATTTTAATATAGGTCGAATTAGATCCTAACATGTTTTCTATAAGAATCATAATCTTAAATTCAAACCCTGTGATCTAGATATTGTTAATATTTTATATTTATATAAATGGAACGGGAGAAGTTTTAGATACAACAATTCATCGTGTACAATGGTTTTAAATTGTATTTCACATTTATTATTAAATTACTTAAACTTAGATTTTACTTATTTATTCTCATTTCATTTTCATATCGTGTTATATATAATTCTTTTATTATCTCATTTAATATATATAAATTAATATATAATAGATCTAAATA
>JAYMTC010000187.1:0-14005 GCA_036897605.1 Melianthus villosus
AAAACTGTTTAATAAATTAACATATATTTTTTATTTTTTTATTGATTATTTTGTTAGGAAGATTTCGAATTTTAACCTATTCAACAAAATGACAAAATGAGATAATTTAAAAATCACTTCCAAGTATGTATTAAAAAAAATTAGTAACATCCCGTCAACCAAAGCCGGGTAAGCTAACCCGCGTAAGCTAAGTGTTCAGGCGGTTCTTCTCCGCATTTCTTCTTTTTACCCAGTCTTCCCCTGAATTGGGAACGTGTGATAGTCTCGATGGATGAAAACGACCAAGTCTGGGGCGAATTCTTCGGAAAAGTTGAAGAAAACGAAGAAGCCCAAATGAACGAACTGGTGTTGTTGCAACTAAAACCATACTGCTTAGAGCTGCTGGATCTTTTACAAAACCCTAAGAAGCATTGTCCTGCAATCCCTGCATTGCTCGCTCTTCTTCGCAACTGTCCTTCGTCCTCTCTGCAGCCCTTTTTAGAGTAATTTTAAACTGCTCGTTTCATATAGTTTATAGAGTATCATGTTAAAACCTAAGTTACTAGGAATTTGGATTGTACAGTATTGGCTTAAATAATTGTTTATACAATTTATACAATAAGCAGAAACAATCTCCGTTTTAAGGTGGGAATATATTGGTGGAGGAATAAGATGAAGGGAGCTAACAAAACATGTTATATATTTTATGGCTGAATTGATAAATCCATAAAACTAGAGAAATTTAGAATAACTTTTGATGCAAAAGCTACCTTATGTCAGGACTAAGTTCCTGATGTGTGTGGTAAGATCGTATGTGATTGATTTCTTACACTTTGGCAAAACTGATAGCATGTCATGTGTATATGTTCATGGGATAATAGTTGTTGCATTGGTTAACTTTTGTTTAATTACGTTTTAAACATTTTTTACTTGAGATTTGAAATTGGTTTTCTGTGATCTGCATTTCAGCTATACAATGTTCCCATTGTTGCTTCTGTTGGATGCTGCAGTTGATTGCCGATCAATACATAAGATTAATTGTAAAGAGAAATTTGTGAAGCCTAATGTCACGAAAGATCCCTACAAAGTGAGCGACAGTGTTGCAGAAGGTGTGCTCAAGTGCTTCGAGGAACTTCTGAGGAAATGTCAATTTAGATCGCCAGATCAGGTCATCTGAGTTGCAATTTTGTTTTTGTTAGTATGTGCTCCATTTATACTTATTTAGGGTATGGTAGATGCAGCAAACCTTATAATAGGATGGTTTATAAAGAATATGAGGTTTGTACTCATGCTTACATTTTGGGTGATATTGTTATATTAAATGAAAAATTCTAGCTACATGATATTCATGCATATGAGAAATGAAGTATATATCCTGTATAATATTTTTTTTTCATGTGCAATTTAAACATGGTACGGTAAATTGTATCAATGTTAGCAGCATGAGGTAGTCCCTTAAGATATAGTTTGTGATTTGTCGCACATAGAACAAATTATATTCTTGAAATTAGCAGGTTACAATGTATATCAACTGAAATATGATGATATGCCTTTTCAGATGGCTGTAGTGTTAAAGAAATTAACTTTTTGGGTTATGCTTTCTCCGTCTGAGGCTTCAGAAGAGTTTTTTGAAGGAGTCATCAAATGTTTCAGGGCATTTCTCTTGAACTTGATTCCATGCGGCAAAAGGTTCTGCTCATGCAGAAGTTCTGGTTTGCCTACACTCTTAGAGCACGATGATTTTCAAAGTCTTCTCATTAGATCTTCTGAACATGCCTTTGAACCTGAAGAATGTCTGCTTGCATTTCTCCAATCTCATACTTCTGCTGCTGCTGTGGGACACTGGCTATCAATTCTTCTCAAAGTACACATTTTGTTTATATATCAATACACTATAACTTTTCTAACTTCCTACGCTTATAAAATAGCGTGAAATTGTGCACAGGTGGCAGATACTGAAGCTTCACGAGGACATCAAGGTAGTGCAAAACTTCGTATAGAAGCGTTTATGACCCTCCGTGTACTTGTTGCTAAGGTATACTTGCTAAACGTAAAACAATGAAATTGCAAATTCCATTGCGCCTCTTGATGATGGAAAGTAGCTTTATCTATTCCAATCCACTACTACAAAACATATCATGTTTACTTGAAATGAGATTTGTCTGTTATGCCAATGTTAGAAATCTCATGATTAGGACTTATATCTTCTATATTCTTATAGCATAATGATCTTGTTATTGTAGTCTTTGGAACCTTGCCCAGGGAGTTGTAAGAATGATATTGGATACATTTTGTTATTTTTGTCATTGGTAGTTCTCGTGCAGAAGAGAAATATGAGTATTAGTTTTAGTAGTTCCTTGATTATGAAAGTTCGTTGTAATTTCATCTACAAAATTCATTGGGATTTGCCATTATTTTGTGTAGCAGAATTTTCATTCAGTATCAAACTAGTAACTCGTCTTTCTGCCTCAGGTATTCAATTTAGTGACCATTAGATTATCCACAGTTCAAAAGTTTGAAATTTTTATATATATATATATATATATGTTTGTCTAGAATTGTAGAAGTTCACTTGTTGTGGCCTTGCGGTAAATTTATTATTCAGACAGTAAATGGTTACGATTCAAGAATGATATGGTCAAATAGACCGAATAACAAACTACTTGAATTTTTGGTGAAGTCATTTGTTACAAATATGGTTTTGTTTTTTGCCTGATTTTTTCTTTTATTGTTTTGCTTATGAAATGAGATAATTAGACCTTGTAGAAACGATAAGAGGAGTAATATAATGCTTACACCTAATTAGAATACGCAACTTGTATATATAGCTGTTATACAAGATATTATCAAAAAAGATGAATGCTAGGAAACATGATAAATACGGAACTAAATAGGCTAATAAAATATTCTTATACTTCTCATCAAGTTGAAACATGAACTTAAAAAATACTCAACTTGTTGAAAATATAACTAAACTTATCGAGAGATTCTGTAAGTATGGATGCAAGTTTCTTACACTTGTAAAACCAGGTTTAAGTAACGTTCATCACAACTTGGTTATCACACCATATCCTCAATAGAGAAGAGACTTGAAATCCCAATTTAGTTGCTATTTATTGCCTCTTATTAGCTTTTTAATGAAATCCCAATTTAGGTGTTACATTTTACTGCTTATTAGTCTCTTAATGGTCTGGTTCACTTAGGTGTCGTTTAGTAAACTTAAGTGTTAAGTCCTGGATACTGAATCAACATCTGAATGTGTCTGAATTCATTAAGAGCTAGTTAAGAGGAAATGACTTAATGTGGTAAAAATAACTTCAAATGTAATATTAAGTATGATTCATAGTTAATTTAGATGTAGACTTTTAATGATTCAGCCAAAATTTTTGCAATTAATCATGGCATTAAGAGTCGATTAATAATTTCTATCAAACAAATTATCATTTCACTTAGCACTTAATGATTAAGTGAGCCGCCTCATTAAAATGTGAAATAAGTGGTAACAAACAATACCTTAATCATTAAGTGTTAAGTGAACAAATCTATTGTTTGGTTAAACGTTTTAATAGCCTCTTAATTCATGTAAGTGATCAAGTGCAAAATTTTTGACTGAATCATTAAAAGTCTACATCTGAATCAGTTTTAAATAATACTTAATATTAAATATTGAGATTATTATAATTCATTAAATTTATTCATCTTAATTAGCTTTTAATTAATTCAGACTGCATTCAGATATTAATTCAGTATTCAAGACTCAGTATTTAAACTTATCAAATGACACATGTTTGAGTATCAGAGTTACCAACATAAGTTCATACGTGAAATGGGCCATAGCTTGATAGTCGAACTCGAACTCTCTACTGGATCATGAAACAACATTTTGCCTTTTGCTTTTCTAGGAAATCAAGTTTCTTCCTTCAAATACACAATATCCATTTCGATCTATTGGTGACTTAGTCCAATCAACATCAAAGAAACCTTATACCCGAGCATGTCCGTGATTCTGATAAGGAAGCCCTTTTGTTTGAGATTTTTATAAGATACCATAACAATGAATAGTATGAGGTGAGGATATGAACTGACTTACTATGCTAATTGAATAAGTAATATCAAGACGGGTAACAGTGAGATAGTCCAACTTTCCATCTAGTATTTTATAACGCTCGGGATTATGAAATGGTGTCTCGTCCTCCGTCGTAAGATGTAGATTTGTATCCGTGGGAGTCTCAGGTGGCTTAACTCCCGACATACGAGTCTCATTAGGTAAGTTAAGAACATTTAACTTTGTGAGAAAACAATGTCTTTCTTTGAGTGGACAACTTCAATTCCTAGAAAATATTACAATTGACCCAAAAATCTTTTGCCTAAAATTTTCCTCAAATGTCTCTTTATCATTGTTTTGCCAACTTTGTTATTATCTGTTATAACTATATCATCCACATATACCACCAACATAATACATCTCTATTTTGATAGAACAAGAATGATAATTGTAACATCGTTTCAATCCAAATTTAAGTACAACGTCAGTAAAAATTTTAAACCATACTCTCGGAGATTGTTTAAGTACATACAAAGACTTGCGTAGGCGACACACTTTCCATACGCCCCTGTGCAATAAATCTCGGGAGCTCCTCCATATAAACTTTCTCTTGCAAGTCACCGTTACGGAAAAAATTCTGGTCATCTAGTTGGTGAAGATGCCAGTTATGATAAGCAACAAGAGATATCAAAAGGCGAACAAATGTCATCTTAACAATCAAAGAGAATGTATAATTGATACTATATGTTTGTTCATAGCCTTTTGTAACCATCCTCGCCTTTAAGAGAGTCAAAGATCCATCGAGATTAACCTTCAATTCGTATACCAATTTACATCAACACTTTTACCCTTTAAAAGAGAAATAAGATACCATGTCATTAGCCTTTAATGCCTCCATTTCCTCTATATAACACTACGTCAGTCAGGATGAGACATTGCCTTAAAAGCAGACTTAGGAACCAGATGCGAGTCGAGGGCAATAACAAATGCCTTATAAGAAGGTGACAAGCCAGAATATGTTACATAAGAAGATATAGGATGAGCAGTAGAACTATGTCCACCTTTAACGAGTGACACTAGGAAGATCCATGTGATTCATTGTAAAAGTTCGTGCAGATGGCTGAGGTAGAGTAGAATCCGCAGATGTGAAAACGATGATAGATGTCGACTTGCATAATGGGCAAACACTAGTTGAGACCCCTGCATATAGTGAATGACATAAGGAGTAAGAAAAAAATGACTTTGTTCGATTTTGAGGGAGGCTCATGATATAAACGGTAAGTAAGAAATTCGTCATCTACAAAATCAACTGAAGGAGTGGATGATACAAATAGAAATATGTAGATTCGAAGAAACTAACACCCGATGACAACTCGTGGGAGTAACATTGATAACATTTATGATATAAAGAATACCTAAAAAAGACACACTTAAGTGCCTTGGGATCCAACCTAGAAATTTGAGGACGACGATCCGATCTTAAGACACACCTAAAAGTCCGAAGAGAAGGGGGAAAAGAGATTGATTAAAAAAAAAAAAGACAGTATGAGAGATCTTTTCTTGAAGGACCGAGGATAGTATGTTATTAATGAGGTGACAAGCGGTTAGAATGACATTTCCCATAAATTTTTGGGAACTCATATTTGAAAGAAAGCACGGCCCACTTCTAGTAAGTGAAGATTCCTAAACTCAGCAACTTTATTTTGCTGAAGTGTATTAATACAAGAGGACTGAAGGATCAAATCCCGAGAGATCGTAAAGGCATAAAAAGAACAGATGTATTCTTTTACTTTTTTTTACGTATTCAAGCAACACACAATGTGTGAATTTCACTAATAAAGTTAGAAAAGAGAAAAATTCAGAATGATTTTTTTTATTAGGTGAACCTAAGTTACACAAAAAAAGTCGATCAAAATACAAAACCTATGACATGGGGTATTAGACTAGGTCCCTAAAAATTAGAGTGAACAGTTCTAAAGGGAGAAAACACTCGTTTATTGACTCTAGATATAATAAGTGTAGTTATATTATAATGAAGTATAAAATAGAAGGTTGTACTAAAATCCGCCCCAGACATATCATTCTAATGATGAATTTATTAATTTATGCTTCCGGGGATAAAATAGCATTTTCCTAAAACAAATTATGTTTTGAAGTACGATAAAAAAAAATAATATGAATATTTACAGAGGTTGACAAATGTTATATAACAGTACCTGGAAAGAAAATATAGTAAAAAAAGCACCAAATATGGAAATGGAAAGTAAAATACAGCAACAACCGTTAAGATTCGACAAGAAGAATATGAAATCTAGCATAGGAAAGATAAATGTTGGTCCATATATGATTTACAAAGGTGCTAAATTATTAAGGAGCAAAAGCACTAAAAAGACGCGTTTTATGTATATCACATTGCCTCGTTTTTTTGCCATGCGGCGGCGAAGCGCGCGCCTTTGACAACTGCCTTTGACAACTATGCATACTCCCATCCCTTCGTTAGTAATCTAAACTGTCTTTATGTTGTTTAAGGAGAGACACTCCCAGCATTACTAGTTTTATGGGTATGTGCTTGTCCGGATATGAAAAGATAGTGTAAGTTTTATTTTTTTGCTGCAGGTTGGTACTGCAGAAGCTTTAGCTTTCTTTTTACCCGGAGTGGTTAGCCAATTTGGGAAAGTTTTGAATGTCTCAAGAACAATGATAAGTGGGGCTGCCGGAAGTGCGGAAGCTATGAACCAAGCAATTAGAGGTTTAGCTGAGTATATAATGATTGTTCTTCAGGATAATGCTAATTTATCCAGCCTTGATATGTCAGATATTGTTGATGTTAATTCAAGAGAGAATAAATCTACATATTCATTTCTTGAGGAGATGCGATCGTTGCCTAAAAAAGCTCAAAGTCAGAGAGGAAGTGAAGTTAAAGATTCAAATAGTGAAATGGAGAGCACTATTCATCTGAAAATTGAATCCAGAGAAAGAAGGAAAATTGATCCTGGCCACGATAAAGGATCTTTTCATGTAAATCGCACAAAAGAGTGGATTGAGAGCACTTCAGCACATGTGGATATGCTCCTCTCTGCAACATTCTCACATGTAACACCTTGAATGTTTTGTCTTTATTCTGCATGCCTATGAATCAGTTTTGATATTAGTGCAACAGATCACCTGTAATTTTTGTCTTCCTTTTTCTGTTGCTGTATATGATTTCTCTCCAGATTTGTATTCATCCAGTGAAAAGGGTGAGGGAAGGACTTCTGGCTGCCATTAGAGGACTATTATCAAAGTGTTCTTTCACACTGAAGAAAAGCAGATTGATGTTTCTGGTAACTAAGAGCTATAACATTGGGTACTTTTAGGTTATTAGTGTTCATTTACTCAAGATTGACTGTTCTCATATATATTCCATCTCCATGTCCCCTTTCCATGTTTGTGTTTGTAAAATTAGGAAATTAATAGTTGGATATGGTTTACTTACCTAATTTTATTTGCAAGACTTCATTGACATGCAAATATACATTTTTTATCCATTTTAATTTTTGACATTACACGATAGGTGGTATTGAGATTGCAGATCTTGTGTTTCTGAACTGGTTTATTAGATCAATATATATGATCTTGGCTTGTTGTATAATAGGTGAGGCGGCGTCTCGAAGTAAAGAATTGGATTTAATTTAATATCGACGCTTCAAAGTAATTTTGTTTAATACTCAAGTTGATGATAAGGCATTTATAGGTTGTTAAATTTAATCCAGTCATGTTAGAGCTTAAATTTTTTATGCAACAACTTTGACATGGGTTCTTCACGGTATTTACTCATTTTCAGTTTATAATTGAGAAACTGCTCTTGTAACACAAGTCTTTCCTCCAGTCACCTATTGAATTATCATATTCTTTTTAAAGATATATCAATTAAATATCTATTTACTATCACTTCGAATTTATAGTAGAAAGTGTTATTTAACATAATATCAGAGCATGAAGTCAAGGGTTCAAATCTCCGCTACTAGAATTATCCCTAATTACTCATGCACTTGTTGAAGGCATTATTATTGGGCCAATTTAGTTCGCTTGTCAAAGTTATGTAGTTGATTATGAATCAAATTTCATGCCGTGAGAGGAAGTGTTAAATATATATCAATATCAATTAGATATTCATTTGCTATCAATTCGAACTTTTAGTAGACACAGTTAGTTAAAAATACAATGTCAGCTTCCTCGAAACCTGGACTCTCTTAATATCTATCCAAGTTATTTTCTGTTTGGACCTACCTCATTTGCCTTATACATGTGAAATAAATCACTCCTAACCCGGCTGTACAAAGGTCGACACTGAACACGATTAAGCCATCTCAAATGAGATGCATGATAAAGTGCCAGTAATATTTCTCCTAATTGGATTATGTTCTACATATGTATCTCACACACTTCCTCTTGTGATCTGTAAAAAGGCTTTTATACGTAACTTCTATGTTCTAGCTTGTTTTTCAATTTGTTCCGTTTTTGTATCCTTTTTGTATCCTTCTTGTTCAGATTGAGTTGCTTCATGCTTCACACTCCTAGCCACTAATGATGCTATGCTTGTGCAGGAGTGCTTGTGTGTTTTGGCCATTGATGATTCTGATGAGGTCTCTGCGGTTGCCCAGGAGTTCCTTGGAGAATTGTTCTCATCAAATGGAAAATATCACGTTGCATGTGACGTTTCTGAGATTTTCCGCAGGTTCGTGCATCTTAAATATTTCATAGACTGGAGGCCCTAAATGTACTTCCCTTCGAAATGGAATTTATTCATAATATTTGGATTTGGTTTCTTAAACAGGCTCATTGAAAAGCTTCCGAAAGTGGTCCTTGCAAGTGAGGAGGCCCTCGCAATATCACATGCACAGAAATTATTTGTAGTTATGTATTATTCTGGCCCTCAGCTTGTGGTGGATTACCTCCTTCAGTATCCTGTATGTGCTAACTTATTTTTATATATTTTCTGATTCAGCTTGCGAAGGAACAAATACTTTATTGTATAGGATAGGCTCTTGATATTACAAATCTTGTTATTGTTAAGGTTTGCAAACTCAATCTTTGTATACTTTTATTGAGCGACAGAACAATGTTCTGACTTCTGTCCCAAATGATCATTCCATGGTGGCAACTATAGTAGCCAATCCTATTAATAGCTTCTTTGAAGTATTACTGTTTGATTCTACCCCTTCATTTCTGATTTAATATTTTGGATATTTGTTCATTTGATGGTGCAAATTGCAAAGAAACTAGTATACCATAGTAATTACCAGCTGATCACTCAATTAATTGTGATGCATAAAATATTGGTTTATCATTTAATTCTAGTTAATTTTGTTCTTTTAATCTTAGCAATGCATAAATGTTTTTGACTCATATGGACCACTTTTGGACATTTCCCCTTAATTAAGTAAAATTCTCAAATATTAAAATCTGCATGTTTGTTTCTTTTTTTTTAAATTTTGATCTCTTCATATTTGAACATATTAGTTGTACTGATTATTTCTTTATTTTGAAAATCACAGGTGACAGCAGCCAGAGTCATGGATGTTTTTGCTTCGTGTTTGAGTCAGAGTTCAGTATTTGCTGGTTCGCTTGACCAGCTTACAGTAGCAACACAATCCTCAAAAGGGTACCTTCAATCTGTTGCTGAATTGAAAGGTGGAACTCATTTCACATGTGATACCCCAGTTATCTCCAAGACCAGTCAATCAAAGATTTCGAAGCTCACTGGTGTTCAAGAAGAAGAAATACAAGATGTGATCGATAACGTGCTGAAGAATTATGAACTTCCACATATGCCTCCCTGGTTTGTTCATGTTGGAAGTCCAAAACTATACGAGGCTCTTGCTGGAATTCTTAGGCTTGTAGGTTTATCTTTAATGGCAGGTAATTCCAATTCTTATAATTTAACCACTTCGATTAGAGTTGCTTTATTTGTTTGGTTGCATTACAGTATTCTTTTCTTGTTTCTAGACATCAGAAGTAAGGGTCAATTGTCAGTTATTACGGATATTCCCTTGGGCTATTTACGGAACTTGGTTTCTGAGGTTCGGATGAAGGACTACAATAAGGAAAGTTGGCAGTCATGGTATAATAGGACCGGCTCTGGACAGTTATTGCGCCAAGCAAGCACTGCAGCGTGTATATTGAATGAGATAATATTTGGCATATCGGATCAGTTCGTTGATACTTTGAGGAGGATATTTCATAAATTCAAATTAGAGAAGGAGACTGAGAAATTTAATGCAGAACTTTCAAATGCTCAATCATACAAGAGTAACCATCATATGCTTAAGGAACCCATATGGAAGGTTTCTTCAGGGTTGAGTGCAAGGAGTGTCTTGATTGATACTGTTGGTGGAATCTTACATGAATACTTATCACCTGAAGTATGGGTTCTTCCCGTAGAGAATAATTCATCTCTAGTCCAGCCAAACGACGAAGCTGAAGATATTACCCTGCACTTCTTACGTGACACTGCGATGCTGCACCAGGAAATACCTATTATTCTTGATTAGATCATGATTGTAAATTATTGTTTGTTGTACAATTTTACTAGAATATATTGCAAATTCGTATTGTACTGACTGTAAGGTATTTTTTTCTCCAAACAGGTCGTTATTGATGGAATAGGCATCTTCAATGTGTGTCTTGGAAAAGATTTTGCTTCAAGCGGATTTCTTCATTCATCTCTCTATCTGTTGCTTGAGAATCTTATTTGTTCCAATTTCCAAGTAAAAAATGCTGCTGATGCTGTATTGCATATTCTTGCTGCTACTTCTGGATATCCCACAGTAAGTTTGCGTATTACCATTTCAATTTGTTATTGACATTTTGGCTTTACTGATTGTGATGTACTACTCCTATTTTTAGGTTGGCCACTTAATAGTATCAAATGCAGACTATGTTATTGATTCTATATGTCGGCAACTGCGGCATTTGGATCTGAATGCTCATGTGCCTAATGTTCTAGCAGCGATGCTTTCTTATATTGGGGTTGCTCATAAGATACTGCCTCTTTTGGAGGAACCGGTATGACCATGTACTCTAGATTATAATTGGTCTTAAGCCAGTTATTCATTCTTTTACAGCAAGAGACTCGTATAGTTGCTCATAAGAAACTTTCAGATGTTTTAACAATTTATGCGGCATGGTTAGTGTTTAACTATCTCCTTACATGACTAAAGTTTCAGATATAAAGATCCTGATTAAAGATTGAATACTAGATATTAAGTCAGTTATTAATTCTTTTGCAGCAAGAGACTCTTTGCTAGATTTATAATAGGCCTTAAGCCAGTTATTCATCCTACAGAGTTTATATTCTCTCGGAAGATTTTACATGTATTTCTTTTGGTGTCGTTAATCCATAGTTCTAATGATATAATAGGTATTGTTAGTGTCCAATGTGTAAATTATGAATTTTCACTATAGTCTGGTATTGCAAAATGTTACAGATGCGATCTGTTTCATTGGAACTCGAGATTCTTGGGAGGCATCAGCATCCAAATTTAACTATTTCCTTTTTGAAGGTCATATACTAAAATTCTTCTATAACTGTAGTATTCTTTTGTTGCATTCCCAAGTGGTGTATGTCCTTCTGAAATATAATATGTTTAGTTTTGTATCATTTTCGTTTTTGCTATGAGTTTTAATTCTTCTTACTTATCAGTTGTTACAAAAGCAAAAAGCATATAAAGAGTTCTTATAAATTTAAGATTTTTGTCCAGAGCAAAAGGTATATTAATTATGAGAAAGTTATGTATTATGTGGGAATCATAAATGTGAAATAATTAAATCTAAATATTTGTTATTTCATTTGCAAGAGGCCGTGCACACTGCCTGCAAAATTATCAAATAAAATTACGTTCCTCACTGTGGCTGCTGATATTCATTGGCTCGATCCAAACAGAAGTATATTAATTTTTGCATTCTCTTACTTTTAGGTATGCTTTTAGCTGCTGGAAATTATATCTATACACTATTTCATGCTCACATGTCAACTTTCATTCAAAGTTACAATTCAGGTGAATGCTAGGGCATCTGGTATTGGTTAATAAATAATTACATTGATTTATTTTTGGTTGGCATTGCATTGGTCGTAAATTTTTCTGTTCAGGTGGAAACATATATCTCATGTAATCAACTCGTATTTTCTAGGCTGTAGCTGAAATCGCCAAGGTATTGAAGTATGAGGCCTATTCATTACCCACTCAAGCAGAGTCTAATTCTACAGATGTAAAATCTATAATCTCTGAAATGGAAACAAAAGAAAGGAAGGAAGAAAACCGAAGTGCAATATCACTTGATGATACATTGCGCCTGGAAATAGGTTATTATCTTTTTCATGATATTGTGTTCTTACTTCTCTATTTAGATGAGTTGTTATCAATTCCTTTCAATTTATTTATTTCGTAATGATTGACTTGTTTTTTTGGGGTATCTTGCTATGAGAGAAGTGAGGGATGATTATTTTGATGAGTACATGTTTCATGTAGAGCAATGGGAGAATATCTTGTTCAAGTTGAATGATTCAAGAAGATATAGGCGAATAGTTGGAGCAATTGCTGGTTCGTGTTTATCAGCGGCAACTCCTTTATTAGCTTCATTGAAACAGGGAGCATGCTTGGTAGCGCTAGATATAGTTGAGGTATCATTTTGGACCATTCTCCATGCATATGTGTGTGCTTGTTTCTGCAAGACAAATTATAAAATGAGAAGCACTAATACCTTTATCAACATGCATAAGAAACATGATTGAACGTATTTCCTTGTCATGAACTTTTGAAAAAAAATTCTGACTTCAGTATCATTCTTCCTTTGATTTATTGACATGTCTTTCTCTGATTAGGACAACTTGCAGAATTTTGGAGTTGATAAGAATGTCTACAAGTGATTGCATATTCCTTTTAGCTAAACCTGGGTGTTTCTTAGTTTGGTAACTTGTAGGATCAATTTAGGTATTTAGACTATTCACCTCTTTGTATGAATGCCACTAGCAGGGTAACTTAGATAAATCCTTGATTACCACATTTTCCAACTAAATGCATTTTTGTTGTTAACTTCTAGTAAATCACATTAGTCACAAAACCAAAACAATGTAGAAGCAAAATTCTTTTAATTTTTAAAACTCTGTATTACGCTATTAATTATCAATTTAACTAAGAAATTAAAGTAACATTAAAACATAAACAATATTGGCACTGATTAAATTATAATTAAAATCTGAAAATTTATTTTGTTAACCAAAAATAAATAAAAAGCTTGGTAGTTTAAAGAGTAGACAATGTAAAAGCTTTACAAGGGTTCTATTATATCTAGCACATGCATGAAGTTCCTTTAGGCTATGTTTGGGTAGGACATGTCAATTACTTTGATATTTAGCTTATTTCATGTATAAAATCACGTGGAGGGTTTTAAAATTCCACTTTATTGTGTTTTATTTTGAAATGACATATGTTTTGATAGAATTTTATAACCCTTCAATTTCTCATTCTTAATGATATGATTATATTCTTATTTTATTTACACATGAATAAGATAGAGCAATTGTAAACCCCTATTCAAATACTCTATCTAAACATAACTTTATAGTTCTAATTGGATGATCAACAATGGTCAAATTTATGAAATTCCTTTCTTAGCTCATTTATTGTTGGTAACTTATTTCCATATAAGATTGGAATTAACGTAGGTGGACAACGGAATTTAGCTTTCAAGATCATTTAAAGTTATATGGAAAAATTAACTTTAATTTGCTCAGGGTTTCCTATGATGTACATTCTACTTAGAAACTATGTAGGTCCTACCATATTCTACCAATCACAATTTAATACATATTTCTTAATCATATCTTACCAGATCATACATATATAGGATATGATTCAACTAACTCTCCCAAACTAAAACAAATTCTTACCAACTCTATTTTTCTCACTTTTATTTGCAAATTCTCACTTGTATTCTTAT
>JAYMTC010000188.1:0-14005 GCA_036897605.1 Melianthus villosus
ATTAGTATTTTGCAAAATTATTTTACATTATGCTAATGAGTTTCAGCTAATTTACAGATCTGTTCAATTATACTGCATTCTCACTTTCAAGTAAAGTTAATTTTATGTTTCCATATTTTATTTACAAAAGAAGAAGAAAAAAAATTACTTGCAGTTTAAACCTATTTCTTCACTTTCCATTCATTTCTCCAAATTCCGTCAAAATCTTTCATTTCTATCTTGTTGAAAGCACACCTTGAAAAAAAAATTTTAATTCCTCGAGTGTAACTATTTGTAGTCAAAAGATTGGAGTAATACTTTGACAAACAATTACTACCAGAATTCTATGATTAACTGATTTTTTCAGCAATTACTTGAAGTGACAAGTTTTCTTCCAAATCCTACAAATAAATGGTTTGTAAAAAAAAATAAAAAACTAAACTGCGATTCATAAGTTGTAAACTGTACACGCCAAAGATAACTAATCCGATATGCTGTGATGATAATAGTTTATATAATGAAATAAATTACCTCCAACATAATTTCATTAGCTTTAGCAATAGAATCGGCCACACCATATGCTACTGTTACACCAATGCTTGATCCTGCTCTTGCTGGTTTTACCTTTGACGATATAAGAAAATGTGTAAGAACTCAAATAGGCTCACGAAGTATCTAAAAGCAGCAAGATATGCCTTACCACAACTTTCCCTGAATCACAATCAAGCTGATTTCTTATAAACCACTTCGATAACTCAGATTCCTTCTCCGCACTTCCCTGCCACGTGTCAGCAGAAGTAAATTTACAATTGAAAGATATAGAATTACATGTTTATTCTGTTTTCTGCTTTAAAAGCTATGTCACTTGATATGGAAAGAGGAGACAGAAATGAACACAAGAATTTGCAGCTTGGTTCGAGCATAATCTGAGAAATTTAAGCAGTATGGATGCTGCTCATGGTCTAAGTATAGCTGTTTCAAAAAGAACTGATTAAAGTACAATGTAACATGTTCCAAATTCATACCTGGATTAGAAAACTCGGAACTGTCACAAACCCTTGTTTTTGGAGTTCTAAGGAGGCATCATACTGCAATAAACAAACAATATGCACCACTGATGAAAAGACCAACCATAATTGTAAAACTTAGAAGGGATAAATTGTAGGGTTCACTAGAATTCCATTCAAGGGTGTTTGTTATGTAGAAGAGTGTATTAAGACTCCAGGTATATTCAGCATGATATAACTTGTATATCGTTGAAATATATATATCAATTAAATCTCCTTCTAATATCAGTCAAGCTTTTAGTATAAATAATCATTTACCATGGTATCAAAGTATGAGTTCAAGGGTTTCCGCCGCTACAATTACCTCTAATTTCTCATGCATCTCCTACAAACAGTTCGAGTGTTTTTTTGTAAAAACGGTTATTTAACAAGGATAATGAATTACCACTTTGAGATCTTCAAAATCAGAATGTAATTGCATACAGCTAAATAAGAAGATACACATGCAGTCATCCTAAAATGACAGAAACCTGAAGATAGAAGGGACCTACTCTTCAATAAAACTATAGGCCTAAATATTCCTTTTTTAGTTTTATATTAATCTAAAGTCTACTGAGATTTTTCAAGCTACATTTAGAATAGTAGGAAATCTAACTTGAATCATAATGACATGTGTGCCGCAGATGAAATGCCGGTTCAGTAGACAACTCATGTCACCAAATTTTTTAGGTTTTACACGATCTTATCTGCACTTGAGCCATTTGGAGGCACCGTGAAAGAAAAATCAAAAGGAAACAAATAAAGGAAAAATTATAAAGTGAATGATATGGACAGCAGTCATTTGGTATTTGACAGAACAGATTTTGATCACTGCCTGGCATACTGCTATAGAGAAATAAAGTTTTTTTTAAATGATTTCGTTAGAACTGCAGTAATTTTAAGCATTTACAATCACTGAACTTATGCGAACTCGAGAAGAATAAGGCCTCACAATTATAGGAGACAAAAATTTGGCTCGAAAAGGCAAAGAATAAACAATAACCCAACCCTTAATCATGGAAGATGTATGAAATATTATATACGTATGGAACTTGTACAAACATCAAGCAAATTGTCCAAAATTAAATTGACAATTAAAAAATAATAACAAAAATTCCCACCTCCACAGTTATCCAAAATGTCAATGCCGTCAGAATTGGCAGTACAAAAAAACTATCTGGAGTTGTTAAATCGGTAAACCATAGAACTCCACCGTTATGGAAAGAAGGTACTTTCCCCGCCATATTTCTAACCTACATATTAAGGATCAATATGCGGCGAAAGGAAGAAACATGAATTACTATCTCAGACAGTGGTGTTGATGAGAAATATATCTTACAGCAAGGAAGAAACTGATAAAAATTGGAGCTTGAATAAAAAGCCCTTTCAATGGAGTTAATGGAGTGACTCCATATCTGTACATATACAAGAAAAGATGGTCGTTCAGGAAAAAATAATGACACAAAACTAAACACACACCTGAGCTACAGAAAATATTGATCAACTAAACCAGGCCATTATTATATGTAGTAGTGATAATAAGAATTGTATTTAATAAGATATGCCATATGAAAATACTTGGATGTGCATTTAAAGCAGGATATGAGTTTTCTTTTAAGTTTACAACCCCCCAATTGTACACCATCTCCACACGAAAAGTCCTTTATGGAACAATAGTACAATCAGAAAATATTTACATTAATTTCATGCAAGAACGCCTTCAGTCTCCACAAGCACCTAACTGTGATGAACTGTTTAATGATATGTGGCAAAAAGTTCCTTACTCTTTAAAAACTGCCTTGATCCGCCGATGGTGTTCAATTGCAGCATTTGGATCCGTTGCCTGGAGAAGATGATTTATTACATATCTTACTATTTTGTTCAATGTGGAAAACAAATGCTTGGCCAGAGTCTGAAGAACCAGTGAGTTTGGGTTGTAGCTAAGAAACTATTCAATTTTTTTGGGTAAATTGCAATTTACCCCGTGGTTTGGTGTATGGGCGAGAAACCCTCTGTGTTTCAAAGTGTGCAGAAAACCCCCTGGTTTATAAAATGTTGCATTTATATGTACCCAAAAAAAACCAAGATGCTTGAAGAAGTAAACAATTGCTTTGAGTGCAATATTTTTTGTAAACCACAAAATTTTTCTACACACTTCCAAACCACGTGGGGTTTTCCGCACATACTCGCAACCCACATGGGGTAAGTTGCAATTTACACATTTTTCTCCCTCTATTTTTGTTCAAGACAAATTATGGCCTACAGCTTCCAACTTAAAGTTAAAGAACAAGATTTCCAACTCACACTGAAAGCAAAATAATGGAATAATATAAAGGTTCCCAAATAAGGTGGTCGCATAGATAAGTTGATCATTATCATCAATGCATAATCATGCCTCAGAGAATATCTTGCAAGAAACCAATACTATTCTCATGCGGGCGGGACTCTTGAGTGATAAATTCTAATATATTTGTCTCGAGTAGATCTATATCTTTGCATTAACTATCTTCGTCACACTTGAGAATCCAAAAATTAGTCAATGAATATCTATTACCGAATCTTTCAGCTGTAGCTTTAAATCCTCCAACCGTGGTCTCATCAACTGCATAGCATCAGAGATAAAAATTATAACCTAGAGTATTATTAGAACTTGCTGTTTCTAATATTTAAGAGAATTTTCTTGGGACCAAAGATGATGTCTCAACTCCAAGATAAAAGAAAAAAAATGCAAGAGCAAGACAGGTCGGAGCTTCTCATGTCAGTTACGATCATTATCAATTAAGTGGAATGATCATGCTCCAATGCTACTTGAATTATTGATGAAAAGTTCTAGGCTCTTAGCGTACATTTAATCAAACTCGTGGATGGAGTATGAAGAGAAACGGCCTATGATTAAGATTTTAGGCACTTCACTTCAAACATAATTAAGATTATTAATCTTTTCGGAATTAATTCTTGTTGAACTATTTATTTAATAAGTACTCTTGTTCATAATAAGAGAGGTTGTATCATATCTTAATGGTAATAATCAACTTCATAACTTATAAAGATCAAGTATTTAAGCAAGAACACACAATTATCTAACAAGATAAGAGAAAACTGACATTAAGTTTTGCAGTAGTTTTGAGTTGATTTAAAAGAAGTGGAATCGTAGATCCTCTTATCATTATTGTTGTTAAGGCTATTGATGCCCACCTGAGAATAAAGAAAATGATAATTATTTCAAGAATGAGTAAAAGTAAATGTTCCACTTTACTGCAACATCCAAGAAACAAAACTAAAATGTGTGAATAATGAACACTCAAAACAGCTGTAAGTCTTAAAGAGGAACCCATCCCCAACAGCGATGTAGTATAGGTTGTAGGATTCCACCTTGGATCAATAAGGGGAGCTAGAATCAGGATCCTAGGATCAGATCGTGCATCATAGGATTCTACATTCAACATAAAATTTGCTTTTACAAAATAGAAATTACATACAACTTACATAATAAATAGACATTCATAATTCATTCAGCTCGCCAACTAGCAAACCTAATGTATCACCAATGAATATCAAAGTCTAGAACAAAATAAGAAACAGAATATGAAAATCTACACCAATGTTTACTAACATAAAAAAGCAAACACAAAAAGAAATAATACCAAGTTTATGCCATCTTTAGAACTAATAAACACAATAAGAAATATAAAATTTCATTCTTTCTTCTTTCTCTATTGTTTTACTCTCCCGTGATGGCTGCTAATTTTTATCCTTTGACTGCACTGTTTTAAACAAAATACAGCCCTTATATTTTTCAGGAGATGTGGACTTCTTTCAGTTAGGCCCAATAGACTTTAATTGCTTGGGGCATCCAAATAACTCGTGATTGAAGTTTTTAAGCCCCAATTACAAAACTAATTTGGATGTTGCATCCAAGGATTCTACCAAATCCACCGAATATACGATCTAGATCCCGATACCACACGATCCTAGGAAAGTTTCGATTCTATACGGGATTTGGATCCTTTTGGGGGAGGTTGGATCCTAGAATACCATGATTCTACAATCCAGATTCTGATTATGACAACCATGCAACAGTCAATGTATTGTAGGCTTACTACAGTTCAAATTTTGAGAGGAAAAACATGATGCGATAGTTGCATGGAAATCTACAAAACTCTGTTATAATGAATGCAAAAGTATACTTATTGGAAATTAATTATGTCCACGTTCTGTTTTCCTTTCTTCCTCATGGGACGATTGTTATTTATCATCTCTTCAATTCATTTTCAATACAATAATTTGCAGATTTGTCAATAAAAAAAAAGTATAGATCATCCTTGATTTCAATGATATCAATTCATTTTCAATACAATAATTTGCAGATTTGCCAATCCAAATTCCAAGGTTAAGAAAATAATTCAGTCGCTTTCTACATTATTAGTTTTGATTTCAATGATATTAATGTCCAAGAAACAATCGCCAGCAGTAACCATTTGATCAAACCAATAATTTACGTATAGAAACAAATCCAATATCAGAAAGTGCGAAATTTTGATTGGTATTACCAGTTTAATCCTGTAAAAGAATGCACAGAGTCTATCAGGTATTGTAGGCCAGCAACTAGGATAGTAGAATCTGCAGCAGCAACAGCCACCTCGTTTACAATGGGAGCTTGGGAAGCAACTGTTTCCATTGTCTTATCTGCAATAATCTCTGCCATATAACCAATGTCTTCAATCTTGCTAGAGCCGTCGTCAATTGTGTTTGACATGTATCTGGAACCAGTGTACCCTAGCCCCAGTGGCCGAATAAAAATTGAAGAGGCCCCTCCACGAGACATAGTTCTCATCCCCGTAGTTGAATTGTAAGTCCCAAATGGTAAATAATTTCTAATAGAAGTTTTACCAGAAAAAGAATCAGGGGAATCTGGTTTAGCATCATCACAATCCTTAAGGATATAGCTGCATGAAGGGTGGAGCCGTTTAATCATAAGGGTTGATGAGGTGGAGATACAACGTCTACTAGCCATCTTTCTAAGCAGTCTTCTGTTGAAGAATGTACATTTGTGTGAATCAAGTACTCACATAAACATAGAACAAATGAAGGATAACAAACTAAAGAAACAAAACTTTCAGAATAATAACATCATCTGCAACCACTTAGATTCAAGAGCTGAAGGATCTCATCTTCAAACTGACACATTCAATTGCTGGGGAGAACTTAATAAATCGACAACTAAGTTTGTTTATCTTGCTCTTATTTAATTATCTGCAATTGAAAATAAAATGTCTCAACAATTAAGACAAATTTGTGACATTGGACATAGTAGTCATACCTGTGGACTTTTGATTTTCCATTTGGCTACAGTTACATTTCTTAACATAAAAAAATGTAACTTCCTAAGAACTTCAAAAATTTTGTACAAAATATTGGCATTACCTAAAAGAAGAAAAGAAATCTCAAGTGAATCATAAATTCAAACACTTGGAGCTCAATATTAAAACACCAAAACAAACTAATATCAAATTCCCACGAAATACGCCGAGACAAGAAAGAGCATCATTCTGCACATTAAAACATAGAGTAATGTATAAATCTCACTATGTTCGGTTTCTGAGGCAACAAAGCGAACAAAAAATCTGTATGCTTGCTCAGTATCGATACAACTTAAATTAGAACTGAAAATGAGAAAAAAGTAGAGCAAGTTCATGTTTCAACAAAGCTTTTTCTCTACTTCCCACGTGAAATTCTGACCCTTAATTCACATTTTGATCTTGCCAATACATTTAATGAGGAATCAAAAGAAAAAGAGCTCAAGCAGAATGTGTGTTATTAGGCGAGGAAATCGAAATTTGAAGCACAAAAGATTGCACCTTCGCAGTGTTCAGCTGGTAGACTCCGGTGGCCGTCTTCCTCTTGTATGGGTGTCTCTTTGTTTCTATGGGAAGCGCTGATTCTAAAAGCCGCAACCCTTGGCAGGGCAGCTCAATTTTACATTTGTCACTTTTATACGACAGAAAGAGCTGTAAATAATTTTTTCTTAATAAGCACTAAAAGAAAATAAATTGTTAAAAGTTACCCGTTCTGTGTAAAATTATTTAAATTTAAGTTATTTAAATTTGTTTATATTGTATATCATCTTTGATAGTATTGTGAATAATATTTTATATCGCATCACATATATACATATATATGTATATATAATATTTGTTTGATAATTTATACTTTTATTATCACTTTAATAATTGTAATTATTTTTTTGATATGACGATTAAGTGGACATGACGCTTTATGTGAAATTGATAGTCTCGAATTTTGTTATCTCTCTCCATTTCTCTATAAGCAAGTATCTGTCATCTTATTCTTTGTTACTAATATCCTCTTTTGTGATGGAGTTTTCTTATATTAGAAGATCATCTCAATCGTATTTTAAATATTTTGTTATATATTTTTATTTTTGTTCTACTTTTTTTAAGACTTTTTATTTATTTGTAGGGTTTCTTCCCATTTTATATGGTTTATCTCTTTTATTTATAGATATATCTTGGCGGTTGTCTATCATATTTAATGATTAAGTTTTTAGTTATTTTCTTTTTAGTATCTTCTACAAACACTTATGAGTTAAATGGAGCAATAATAAAATCTTAAAGTTATTGGTTCCGTTTTTTGAGTTTTTCAAAAAAATAAATTCTTCAGGATTTGTAATTTTATACTCATAGTTGAATTGTTTTAGAGATCTGATTATTGTATTTCATTACGCGCTTATAATTTTTCTATCATATCAATGGAATTTATTTGTTATTTAAAAAAAATAGTAATTATTATTTTAGTTAATTATGTCATTCAAAATAGAGAAATTAATATAAAATATATATTGATAGTTAAATATTCAAAAATATTTTATGTAAAATCTTAATGAAATGTATTTGTTTTCTAAAATTCAAAATAATTGTATCATAAATGTGTTGTATCTTATTTAAGAAGTCAACTCATTTATAACTCAACTCATTTATACTAAACACTTTGCTAATTAATGTATTGTATCGTGTCCATGTCGTGTTTGTCACATTTAATTATATAATGAAAATAACTTTATATAGTTTATTATTGAAAAAAAGAAAATTTATATGGTTGAAATATAATAACAACCCTTAAATTTAAAATTTAATGAGAGATGAAAACTCATTATTTTAATGAAAATAAGAATTGAGATAGAAGATGTCTCTTTGTGTTTTTTTTAAGCTTGTTTACTTCTTCGATCTCTCTAGTATATCAGAATTACTTAAATCATCCATCTACTCGGATGTTAATATGTTTAGTTTTTTTACTAGTTAAGTAAAATAAAAAAGCATCATCACGTTAATCACTGTTAAGTTTGGCCCTTAACCCTATATTTCAGTTTTCCATTTAATCTTCAAATTTGCTAAGAACCCTAATTTCGAAATTGTCTTCTACTTCTCCAAAATTGATTTCTATTTCTCTTGTAATCTCAGCTGATTTGTTATGTTTATCATTTTCGTTCGCTGATTAAAATTATATTTGAAGGAAATATTGTTTGATTAGCTCACATATAACGCCCTCATAACCTCAATCTCTCTCTTCTTCATCTATGATGTCCTAATTTCAGTGATCATTCTCTTTGCTAATCGTTTCATTCCCTCCGCGAGCAGAGTGAGTGAACATAAAGAAACCATTTCAGAGGCCATTTTTCGCTTTTCTTTGGATCGATTAAGCTTTCTCTTCGATTAATACTTGATTGCAGAAATATAAAAAAAATCCTATTATTTACAGCAATGTGTTCGAGAGAGGAAGATGGACGATTTCAACCACATAAAGAATTAACGGACAAACTTAACTGTGGTTAAATGTATAGTTTTAGTATAGACTATGTGTTAACGTATAGTTTTAGTAACGAAACAAAACATAAACAAACCTTTTTCTTAGTTTTAGTAGCGAAAGAAAGACATAAACAAACCTTTTTCTTTGTGCAGAAAACCCTCCTATAATTTTAAAATCATCAGCGGTTTAGGTCTATTGCATCTATTTTAAAAGGTACAATTTTACTTTAAAATAAAAAAAATAAAGGTTTTCCGCACATCTATAAATCCCCGAAGGGTTTTGTGCCATTGACTCAAAAGTTTATAGTAAATATTAAACTGATTAGCACCAATAAATTTTACATACAAAATTATATACTGAAAATCTAGCTCACTCGCTAAAAAATTAATTATATAATCTTCTTGTACGATTAGATAGCACCAATAAATGTTGAATACAAAAATCATTACATGGAGAATTTAGTTATTTAGTAAGGAGTTGATTAATATAACTATGTTACATTTATTAATAAATGAAATAAAATAAAATAAAAACTTTTAATATTATGATCTAAACTATTATATTTTTATATCTTTCATTCATGAAGTCAGAAATACTTTTAACTAGACTCAGAATAATGCATTGTATTTACATTGATGTTTGTTTAATACATATTATAGTTCAAATTATAGGAGACTCTCCACTTAAAAACCGAGATGATTTGGCTGGGACGATTACAAACTTAAGTTTCAGGACAAGAAGGGTGTAAAAATTTCAATCTTTAACATATTAGTAATTATTTAAACTTTATATTTGAATATACCACAAATACTTCTGAGTTTGAGATAATTTCTTGGGGAGAAATATGAAAATATAGACTATTACCGTCAATTACAAGTAGCAGATAGAACAATAAAATTAACGAGTAACATTATTTTTCTTAATGGATCATTGAACTCCATTTATTTTATAGATTCCCCAAAGTCTACCCTTCATAGGTAATCAAAGACCTGCATGCACATATAAAGAAGGATTAGTCATTTTAGCATGCAATAGACATACAAGATAATGTGCTGAGATATATGTTTACTTGGAGCAGTCAGTTTTACGATCAATAGGAGGCAATTTTATGGACAGTCCACACTTTTGGGGAAGAAGAGGGAGGCGGTTGGGATCATAAGATCGAATACTAGACAAGGCATTCTTGAGGCATTGGCATACAGATGCTCGATCCTTTTTGTTTTTCACCATAGAACCTATTTCCTTTACGCCTGCGCAGCATGCTGGGGTGGCTGTATTCCCACCTTTAATGAAAGTAAGGCACGGGAGTACTTCCTTAATAACCTTGGTACACGGAGGTGCGGTTATGGCTATGGCTGTCGTTGAGATGAAGAGGAGGAAAGATATGAGTCCAACTATGCGAATCATGGCTCATGAGTTGGGTGTATTGATGGTTATGGAGAGGGAAATTTAAGCATGTTTGTAATTGCAAAATGACAACTTTGTTCTGTACCATGCAGTTTTCATGATTTTGAGAAGGTTTGTGTCTAGGACTAAGTTTAGGTATTTCGTTCTGAATAAATTGGACTCCAGTGACGTGGGTCGCCAGGTAAATGCACATGCTAGACCAATTATTCGAAACGATTACTTAGGAACACGTGTTTGGTTCGAGTTATCTAACGGGAGATTTCTGAAATTTAAATTGAATAATACAAATTAATGTGTTTATTTTGCTAAATGTGACATTGTGATACCAAGTAATCAAGATGTCCTTAAAATTGGTAATTTTGATTCCTAGATAAAAGCTAATAATCAGAATTTCATGAAATTAAATTTTAGACATAATGCAGTTACTTGTACACCACATCTTTAGCTTCCAGATGCACTAGACATAAAAAGCACCTGAATCTATAATTATGTATTAACACCATAGATGGATATATACATAAAATAGCATTTGTGTCTATATGTCATTTCGATATAACCAAGGCAGAACAAAATATGCAGAAGGAAGCGGGGATATTGACTTTTTACTTATAAATGAGACTTGCAAGGAAGTAATATTGAATGTACACCAAACTGAATGTTTTTGGTGAAGTGTATATCTATGTGGAATATCACAATTCCTCTATGTCTTCAACAGAAATATATCCCTTTTTGCAAAGGTTTATTATATTTGAGTAGATTACAGGAGCTGCTGGGAGATTCTAATAGAAACAACTTTACCGTGATCTCCAGCTCTCATAACATGGTATTTCACATTAAGTCCTGTTTCAGCAAAACAAAATTGCCGTTTCATCATACAGGTTCAAAAACATTGCGTCTTAATAAGAATTTTAAAAATTATTTAAATTCTTTTCTCAAAAAAAAAAATATATTTAAAATCTTGCATTTCATTTGAGTCCCAACTCATAGAGATTAACATATGAGCATTTGTGGTCATTCAGATTGTGATGTTAACAAGCAATTCAAGTCTAAGGCATGTGTGAAGTTAGGTGTCCAGATGCTTGCCTTCATTTTCTTGCAAATTTGTGTTAACAGCAACTGCATGGGAAGTAATTCGTGCCTTTGGTTGCCAGTCATTCGGTTTTCCTGCCCATGCGTTCAGATTGAAGATCTCTGCCAATGCGTATAGGAAAGAGAAGATTAATTTACGTCACTGACATTGTTGACTTTTAAAAGGTAAACTTGAGATGTTATCTTCTGGAATGTCAACTTTCATGGAAAAAGAAGAATATGAAAGCTTTCTGACTACAACTTTCAAGTTTTCAGCACCTGTAGGTCATTCTCATCTCCTGATTGGAAGAAGAAAGAAATTACTTGTGGCTCTCTGTTGCATTTCAACCTCTTATTCCAACACATTTGCATAAAAGAGCTGACTAAACTATTGGTTTTGTGGTCCAAATTATGCATCAGGATAATCGGTTTGGGTACAATGGTGGGCTGCCACCATTGTTTAGAGGCCAGAAGGAGTCAGCAGGAAACTATTTCTATAAGGAAGTGAAGTTTAAAGGTCAGAAGGAGCCAGCAGGCAACTATTTCTATAAGCCATTCCCCTAGTAATCTATCTGGCTACAGCCTTTCCATTTGCTTTATCAATATAGTTAAGAGCAGGGTTCAAAGATCTTACCAGATGTTGACGAGTCCTTGAGGCGTTTGATATCAAAAATGGCCCCTGCAGCTCCATCTACATGCTTTTTGATATCATGAGATACTATTAGCTGCCGTCCTGTAAGCCATCATACAAGAATAGTTCTATATGTCTTGCATCTAGGGTCTGCATAGTTCCTGCATTGGTTTTCAACAATGCTTCTATTTTACATAAGGCTTATAGCATTCAGAGTTAAACCTACACATGTTTCAACCAAGAAAGCTGCTAATGTGGCAAGCCACTTGAATTCAAACAATACGACTGGTGTCCACAGAAAAATGTTCAACTTGACTAGGCCAAAAGAATCAGCATAATGCCACCATTTTACTCTTGTGACTCATCAGAAAACTAGAAACGTAATCTTTTAGTTACATCTCTTGATTTTGATACTAATAATCTACTGGTTGAATTCACAATGCTCCAGAAAGCATTCGATATGGAAAAGATTTTAAATCACTTAACTCTACAGTAAAATGATAAGCATGGCTCAGTCTATGACACAGAAATTGAATACAAGCTTCAGACTGGTCCATTGTTTGGTTTTAACCCCCTCCCCTTCTCTCAACCTAAATATTTGTTTGGAACCTATCATACTTGTGCAGCATATCACAACCATTACAGCATTACCCATTCAATTTAACTAAAGTGATATTCAGTTTGGAAGACATTTTCTGCTCACCATCGCATGTGTGGAGATCACAGACAGGGCATCGAACAAGTTGTAGATCTGAAAGCATCAGTAAGATCAAGATAAACATTTAGCATTAGTAATGATCATGACATCCTTGAATCTGCATCTCTAATGAAAAAACTCAGATAAAAGAGTTTACAGACTTGAGTGAACTGAAATTACCAGCTATCCAGATTCCACTCTTTATGTTGTCTAACAAGCATGAGCCACTGGACTCTAACATCTTCTCTACAGTCTCTTGTTCGAAAATTTTCATTGGGATGCTGAGCCTCTCTGTCAGGAGCCCTTCTGCCGATTCAAGATAAAATGCACCAATCCGCATCCAATCTGATTTGAGACATTAAAAGTACACATGAAAAATAAAAATCTGAATATGAAACCCTCCATTTTACAATAACATTGACTTCAAAGAAATTTGACTTTCGAAGTACTTTCTAAGTTCTAAACAGAATAGCATGCTACTATTTATCAACGACTAAAGAGGCAGCACAATAAATCTATTGTATACAAGCAATGGCAAAGAGTACTTTGATTTCAATATTAACAGGGGTATGATTTTGTTTGAGAGTTGCATTATATTTTAAATATGTACCTTCAAGGAACATAATAAATTATCAGAAATCTCCCATTAAGACTACACAGCTTAAATTATCAACATTGTTTACTTCACTCCATTTAACATTGAGATAAATATGGATCCCTTATATGCAATATGTAAATCTTAAGCTTGGTTTGAAGCTGATGTTTTTAGAGAATAACTAGGCCATTGCTCAAACAACTTCACTTTGCTAAAAAACCTCATTTGATGGCCAGTGAATGGCTTATCCTGAATTCTTTCACTCTGTGGATCAAAGGAGTCGGAAAGAGAAATCACCGATTTGTTTCTCCTGTTGATGAAAGGTGTAGGAGTGACTCCCATCTGCAGAACAGAACCATTTATAAGAGAATTTGATTAGCAAGAGAATGACACAATGCTAATGTGGCCAATCTTAAGTGAACACGTCTAAAAGAGGAAAGGGCCATATACTTACCAAAAGCAGCAGCATATAGCTCGATCCACTTGAAAGCCACTTCACTTGGATCAGGGACCTGCAGACAACGCAAACAAACAAATTTCCATACACTCTCATTCATGATGACACGGTAGAACCATCTGTTGGTTGCTGCTAGCATCATCAAAGATTTTCCGTCCAGATATTTTGCAATCTCGGTCCAAATGTCGTCTTCATACCTTTTTTTGCATGTGAAGGAGATTAATATAAGATACAAACTCAACAAAAATTATCTACATAACAAAAAAAATCTAATGATTCCTATTACTAAAATACAAGAGCC
>JAYMTC010000189.1:0-14001 GCA_036897605.1 Melianthus villosus
GTTCAACCAATTCGAAAGACCCGAAAAAGGTTTATGCTCAGTATTTTGGTGGAATCGAGAAAAGGATAACTTATCTGGGGAGGAGTCATGGGTGGACTTATTATTGAGCTTTGAGGAAGAGGTAGAAGAGTCTATAGCTGAATCTGATGATTGATTAGGCATGATATGGAGCTTTTTAAGAAGGTTCTTCATGTTACTTCACTAAACTACAGTGGTCAATGCTGAGGAAGTAAAAATCTGGCCATAAACATCTCCATTGTCTAGGACCAAGCATCAAACATCCATCACAGTGATCAAATCCAATACCCACTTTCTTATTACAGTCAGATGAATACCCCCAAAACAACAACAATAACCCATTAAATCCAATACCCTACAAATTTAAGTCAGATTAAGAGATGAATATGTAGCTGGGGATGTTGAAGAAGCAATCAGATGATCATAAGAAGACCCAGATGTAGAAAAATGGATATTTTGTAAGTAGGGAATGGAAATATAGGATGAGAAGAAAGGTCCAGTGAGGGTAAGTCATGGAAAGCGAAAACGAGCAAGTGGGATGGGGGAGAAGAAAAAGAATGACCCACTTGTGTTTGCAGGCAGAAGGATTTCACGGTCCCATAAAAAGGTTATTTTGGTGGGAACACAACCCAAACCCAACTCTTACTCTCCCTTCCCTTCATTAAAATATAGACTTTGCAATCCGTTAAAATAATTAAATAACAAATTTCAATCCCGACTCACAATCTATCTAATAGGCTTAACTATATAATTTGTTTTTAAAATTTTATTTTTATAGTAATTAATCTTTAAACTATCATTCACTCATTTTCATCCTTCATCATTCTATGCCATTTTCTCTCCCATCTTTCTATAATTTATTTTAAATCAATAAAAAAATTATAATTATTATATAAATTTATATCCGTATCATGATTTCCTTTAAAACAAAAAAAAAATTATTTATTTTTAAGTTTATGCATCAAAATATGTTTACTTCACAATTAAACATATTTATTTATTAAAATTACTTAAATCGTCTATCTACTCGACTGTAAACAGATTTAGTCCATTTACTAATTAAGTAAAATTAAAATCATTTACAGATTAATTATCGTTAAATTTGACCGTTAAATTTAATGTAATCATCTCCACATTAATTAACTACGTTAATCACAGTTAAATTTGACCATTTTTTAAAAGTAATTTACACTTTTTTAAAAAAACATAATGTTTTATAAAGTAAATTCTTTTCGTGTAAATAGTAGCCGTCCATATAATACGGAAGTTAAGTGAGAATTGCATTGAATTATATGTTTATTTTTTCTCATAAATTGCATTGGATTGGATATACATGATAATGGTGTTCAACGACACCCATAAATGATATAAAATTACAATCATATCATGCATGCATTCCCTCTTTTTTAAAGGCTTTAATTAATAAAGCATTTTCTTTTCGTAGATTCCTACTCTTTTATACACTTTATTTCTTCTTTTTATCCAAATTCAGGTATATAGTTGGCCAGGATATTGATTTTTTTATATTATTATCCCTTTCCAAAAATTTTAGATGATTATTTAACTACAAATAAAAAATAGTAAATTCAATTATGTGTATTTAAAATTTATCAATTTTTTCTATCAAAACAAAAAGAGTATCAATTTTTACTTTTTTAATAAATTTATGGAAAGGAAAAATTATATTTTTTGTTAAAATTAATAATAAATAAATATAGTTAATAAATTTTCAGTAATGTAATAAAAAAAAAGGTATAAGTAGTGATGACTTAAAAATATAAATTGTATGGATAATTTTATAATGAAATTTTAAAAAAAATAACAAAAATGTTAATTTTCTTAAATTTAAAATATATTCAACTATAATTATTCTACAAAGTTATATGTAATTATGATATATTGTGATGACTTAAAAATCCTAATCGAATAATTTTTTTTATACTCTCTCTCCATCGGACACACAGACAAACACTACCAAAATAGCTAAGAAGAGATATGGCGAAGGAATAATGAAAATCGACAAGCTAATTATACAATTAGAGTCCTAGTTATATGGGGGGTGGTTCCACATTGGTGGAAGGTGTTCGTCGCTGGTTTCAGCTCTTCTTCTACTTTTACTACTATCATTCACACATTCACATTCATTCATCTGATCCAAATACTACCAGTACCAGTACCAGTACCAATCCTCACACCAACCATGATCTTCATATCAAACACAGACCTGGCCAAAACGACGAAGATGACCTCGCCATCGTAGAGCTTCTTGATGTTTCTGGTTTGAAGCTCATCAAAGTTCCTGCTCGTGTTCACTTTTCCAAAGTGGCTGCCATGGATTCTCACAAAAAGGAAATTTTTTTTTTTTGGCAAACATATGTTTAAAAACTGAAAGTGGAAATGTTCCTGTTTTGTTTTGAAAACTAATGTCCACAGAATGCAAGGTAAAGGCTTTCTAATTATGGGTTAAGACATATGTAAGCAGAAACTTTTTTTGATCTGATTTCATTGTTCCATTTTTTGTTTCTTAATTTTTTATTTTGCATCTTTATTTATTTGTTTTTTGGCTTTGGTTGGGAGATCTGTTGAGTATAACAAAAAATAAGAGAAATGAATGTGAATGGGACCAAGTGGGTAGCCAATTTTTGAGATACCAATGACATTGTCCACTCTGGTGTAGTGATTTATGATTCTAAAGATCGATTAAAAAAAACAGTGGATGGTCCATGTAAAACTATTCTAGCAAGACACTTTTGCAATATTTACCTGAAGAAGATTCTGACTAGTACTTCAATAGTTAATGTCTTGTTTTTCCCATTACATTTTTCCCTTGTTGATTGAGTCTTCTGTATAGATAAGAGGCCTAGAAAATATTTGCAGACATGCTGCTTTCTGCCTATGATGTTTTGTTTGTTGGTGTTTATTGATCAGTGACTAATACCAGGGTCTGGAGACAGAATTCAATACAGAATATGGCAAAGCAAGCAGATACCAGGTTTAAGAAGTCGCCAGAAAAGGAAGTTATGGTGTTGTAGGTTCTGCCATTGATACCCATACTGGAGAAAGGGTTGCAATCAAGAAGATGAATGATGTTTTTGAGATGTATCTGATGCTATGCGGATTCTAAGAGAAATTAAGCTCCTTCGGTTGCTTCATCATCCAGACATTGTTGAAATTAAGCATATTATGCTTCCCCCTTCGCGCCGAAAATTTAAGGATATTTATGTTGTTTTTGAGTTGATGGAATCTGATCTTCATCAAGTGATCAAGGCAAACGATGATCTTACTCCCGAGCATTGTCAGTTTTTCTTGTATCAGCTTCTTCGTGGTCTAAAATACATACATACTGGTTAGGATTTCAGTTATCCTTTGTCTTCTATGTGTATCCTATATTGATACTTCACTCAATTCCTTCTACCATTTCTTACAGCAAATGTATTTCATCGAGATTTAAAGCCAAAGAATATTCTTGCTAATGCTGACTGCAAATTGAAGATATGTGATTTTGGGCTTGCTCGAGTTTCTTTTAATGATGCTCCATCAGCTATTTTCTGGACTGTATGTTGGCACTCTTGAAAGCACTGCTCTTTCTTTTTCCTATTTCATTCTGTTGTTTTTCTACTGTACAAAATGAGCATGTGCACACGCTCTTGTTTACTTTTTGAAGGATTATGTTGCAACTCGTTGGTATCGTGCCCCTGAACTCTGTGGCTCATTTTTCTCCAAAGTAAGTGTTTCTTTTCATTGATGTGCCAACCAACATTTCTTTTTTTGTTTTTATCATATTATTGCCTGGCTCATGGCATATAGAACGGTTTAGATTGCTAATTTGTGGCCTGCAGGTGTTGATATATGAACGTTTCTTTGCTAGTCAATTCCTTTTTCTCCCTGCCTTAGTTCATATTTTATTTGATAATTATTTGTCATACTATTCTGAAAAATCACATAGTAGCTGTTGGACCTTTACGTTCCTCGATTACTGCTGTTTTTCTCGGTCACGAGTGATTAGACACTAGAAAAAACAATTTAGTTTGATAATGTTTCAGTCATAGTTCTAAATGGCCTTACGCAAGACCTTAATGGTCGAAGTACTAATAATTATAGTAAAGATAAAAGGGACAAAATAATTAAGTAATATTAGAAATAATAAATACATTATTATCTTAATCAATATTTTTTACAGTGAAAATCTGTATAAACTGAAAAGTCTTGACTTAGTTTAGTTTGATAATATTACCATTTTTTGGCATAAAACTGATAATATTATTTTAATAGTGGTTTTGTGGTGTTTGTTATGTCTTATTAGTAGTTATTTATTGATCGTAATGTCATAGGTTTTAAAGCATTGAGATAACAATGTAAAGTATTCTATTTGAGTTTTGAGTTTCATGTATTTGAGTTCAAAGTTTTGTGAGTTTTAAGTATGTTGTTACTCATAGAATTTAAATTAAAAAAGAATGGACTTTTGAGTGTCATAAATGTGATGGGCTATAAATTTTCACAGGAGGTGTTGTATGAAATTTTAAACAAAAAAATCTGGATTCAACATAAGCTAATTATGAGGACTGACTTTTCTTTGATAATGTAATAGGTTGTTATGACATTAAGTTCTTTCGGATCTAACCGTGAAACAATTACCGTCATGTCAATTCGATTGTGTTGTGAATCAATATAAGTGAACTTATCTCACATTATTCTAGATTATATATTAGCATATAAAAAGATTACTCATTGTCATAGTTGTCAATGTCGTAAGGTATATTGAGCCATAATGTAAGGCGTGGCGCGAGGTACCCACCTTTTGGAAATAATCGCAATGTTAATAATTATTAGTAAAGATAAAATGATTAAAAACTGTAAATGTAGTATTAAAACCTTATAAAGTTATTGCATTAAATAATATAAATTAATACTTTTAAATATCATAATTTTTTAAAATAAATTAAGTTTAGTTATAATATTATGCTGAAATATATAAGAAATATAAATTTTGAAGTACAATAAAAAATTATTTTAAAATGTCGTTTGACATAATATATAGTACTAGACTTGAAAAGAAAATTCGTAAAAAAAGAACAAAAAATAAAATCCAGAAAAATCTGTCAAAGTTTTGGCAAGGAAAACATGAAATGTAGCAATGAAAAGATAAATGAGGATCTATATGATCTTTCGCAAAGGTGTTAAAGCGCACGCCTTTCGCCGTTTTAAGGCACTCTAAATGGCTAAAAATGCATGTCTTGCATATATCGCCTTGTTTTGAGTTGTCTGAGACGTTGGATGTGAGTCTTTCCATGTTTTGGGCTATGGGGGCGAGACGCGCGCCTTTTAAAAATGATAGCAAGAAGAATATTATTAATAATTAGTAGATAAAAATATAAATAATTAAGTAATTAAGGAATACTAAAAATAATAAATAAGTTAGTACCACCTTTAAACAAATGTTGCATCCGAACAATAAAAAGAAATACTTTTAAATATTGTAAAATTATAATTATAAATAAATTAACTACAGTTATAATATTATGATGAAGTATAAAAAAATTTATAACTTTTGAAGTACAATAAAGAATGTTCTAGAATGTTGTTGACAAAAGTTGTAAAATAAGAAAAAATCAAAAGAAAACACTAAATATGAGGAAAAAAAAAGTAAAATCCAGCGACAACCCATCAATATTCGACAAAAAACACATGAATCTAGCAATGAAAATATAAAATAAAAGTCTATATATGATTTTTTTCAAAGGCGCAAGCCTTTGGCCATCTTAAGGTGCTCCGAATGCGCTAAAAAGGCGTAACTTATGTATATCGCCTTGCCTTTTTTTTGGGCTACGGCTCGGCGATGCGCGCTCCTTTGACATCTATGGGCGCGCGTATTTAATAAATATGGTTTCAGAGCAAGAGATATATCCT
Source organism: Melianthus villosus (assembly GCA_036897605.1). Lineage (NCBI taxonomy): Eukaryota > Viridiplantae > Streptophyta > Magnoliopsida > Geraniales > Francoaceae > Melianthus > Melianthus villosus. Next base: position 5,926 of record JAYMTC010000189.1, read on the forward strand.
CACAAATAACATATTCTTGTATAAGCTGTCTCATTTTTCACTTGCACGCTATGGCAGGAAGCTTACAAGTCACTGTCTTGTTTGTTTCTCCATATTTCATCTATATTTAGAAATCCACAGTTCCCTTTTGGGGTGCATCATCTTTTCTCGCAACGCCTCCCCTCTCCTTATTCATCTTGCAGCTAATATACTTATCTGTTACCACTCTGTTCTATGGATTTCTTCTTGCCTGTTTAAGTTATATCCAATTTAACTGGATGTGATTTACACTCTTTGGATGTTTGATTTGTACTGGATTACATGTTTAATTTCTTGAGAACTTTCTTTTTTACAGTATACCCCTGCAATTGATATTTGGAGCATAGGATGTATATTTGCAGAAGTACTGACAGGAAAACCATTGTTTCCTGGAAAAAATGTTGTCCATCAATTGGATATAATGACTGATGTACTAGGCACTCCGTCTGCTGAATCCACTGCAAGGGTTAGTTGCATTTTTTTCATTTACTGTTTTCTGCTACTCATGATTGTTTTGTTCTTATAAGATGCTTTGCAAATTTCTCAGTTTTCATAAATATTGAGCAATTTGCAGCAAACAGACTTCTTTGCGTCTTTATATTAGTTACAGTTTCTCTTAAAGTTTGTTGCTTTTGCCAATCCTCTTTTCTTTTTTATCCTCACACTGAAAATTGTGAATGACAGATTCGGAATGAAAAGGCAAGAAGGTATCTAAGTAGCATGCGAAAGAAACAACCGGTTCCTTTCTCACAAAAATTCCCAAATGCGGATCCATTGGCTCTTCGCCTGTTGGAGCGCTTGCTTGCATTTGATCCTAAAGATCGCCCAAGCGCTGAAGAGGTAATTAGATTTAGTGTCTTGTTAACTCTTCTTTACAATCTAAATGAGTGCACAGTATATTTGTAAGCATCTCAACGTCCATTCAAATATATGTGGACTCGTCAAATTGAAATTCCATTACTTACAGAATCATGTTACCATCAAAACGATTAAATAAATTGATTTATGATTATTGATTTTGTTAGTCAATGACATTTTTTCATTCATACCACTATTCCATATCTCATGCATGTATATAATTTTGTTATTTTTAAAGCTAAATTAGATAATTAAAATATAATATTTTCTTCATAGTTTTTTAGATTTATAATAGACATATAAATCAACAGAAGTGGTGGCAATTAATATGTTTTTTTCTTCTCATTGATCCCAAATAAACATACACATAGTATATTCTTTTCCATTTTCTGTCATGTCACTTGTGCTTTTACTTGTAGGCATTAGCCGATCCTTACTTTCATGGTTTATCAAATATGGAACGTGAACCATCCACTCAACCGATTTCTAAACTTGAGTTTGAGTTTGAGAGGAGGAAATTGGGAAAAGATGACGTAAGAGAGTTAATATATCGAGAGGTATGACAACTGATCCTCATCATCATGAAAGAGTTGTACTTTGTATTTATTTGTTGACTACAAATGAATATATGTTTGAACTGAACAGATTTTGGAGTACCATCCTCAGATGCTGCAGGAGTATCTTCGAGGTGGAGACCAAACTAGTTTCATGTACCCAAGGGGAGGGGATGACCTTTTATGATCCTTGAACCTAATTGTATTTTGGAGCTAAATTTGAATGTCTATTATCTCATCTTACTTGAAGTTCAGCAATTATCAGTGATGCAAATATAAGATTCTTATACTGCATGGCATAAATAATCAGTAGTGTACTAGATAAGGGAAGGGAGCACAGCACCCCTATAATCATATTATATCCTGTCTATGAATTCTGTAAGTTAAGAACTGTGGGAACATTTTGATTGCCTATTTGTTCGTCAACATTTTACATTTTTTAATTACTGCTTCCTGCATTTTCTTTAACAAAGCAGTAAACTGAATATTATTATTTGGTAGCAATGCACAGAAAATCATTTCAGATCTTGATATAATTCTCAACTTCACAACATGTGATATAAATTGTTTTATGGATCTCAGTGTTATCTTTATGTAATGTCAGTGGTGTTGACCGATTCAAGCGACAGTTCGCGCATCTTGAGGACAATCATATCAAAGGTGAAAGAAGCACTCCCCTTCAGAGGCAGCATGCTTCCTTACCTAGGTATGGCTTGAATGAAGGATCAATGTTTTCTTTTTTCCTTTTCTGCATAACTTCCGCATATATCTCCGTAAATCCCCTTCAGCATGCTTTTCTTTTGAACAATCTCAATTTCTTGAACAAAATCAACAGGGATTTTGATCTCACAAAATTTAGGCGATTCCGCAAATTTCGTGCGAAAAATTCTAAAAAATTTCGTGCAAATGTTAACACGTTCCCCTTGAGCATCAATTAATAATGCATATGATTTACTTTAATTTACATAATTAGTAATTTTCATTGGAAAGTGATAAAAAATGTAGAAACTTCCTATTTCCCTGTATGCTTCAGAGGCACATGTTAGAGGCAGGACCTAATTAGAAATATTTAAATTTGCACTATGTTCTTAACATGTGCATTTTTGTGTGTCATGACACTTAAATATATGTATAAGTTTTAAATTAATATGATATATGTAGGCATTTTTCACTGATAGCATGAAGTATTCATCACGTTTTTCAAAATTTTCACCAAGTTTCTCATTTTGGATTCCTCAAGACATACTCAGTTGATGAGATTTTGTTCCATGGTGATCGTATGGTTTGTCTTTCTATTACTATGCAGGTTTGTGCATTTTCTCTTTTTTGAGGAAGAATTTTGTTCAATGAGATTAAAATTTTAAAAAATTAGCTAATTGAGTTAGCTTAAATGAGTTAATATAGGTATTTGGGTTGCCCCAAAAATTCATTCGGTTGTCTTGATGCATTTAATACACTTTTGTCTTCATCGCTTACGTTATATTTTCTTCAGAGAGCGGGTTCCTGCACCTAAGGATGAGGCTGCTGATGAAAACGATGATAATGAAAGGCGAACTGCAGCTTCTGTTGCTGGTACTCTTCAGAGTCCTCCCAGTCTTCAGCAGTCTGATGGTTCAAATAACGCAAACACGGAAAATGGACTTAACAAGCCAAACTACAGTGCTCGTAGCCTATTGAAGAGTGCTAGTATTAGTGGTTCCAAGTGTATTGGTGTACAACAAAAAAGAGATCCAGAGGTAACTGAATATCTTTTATTTGCCTCATGGGTCCACATCGCATGATTTGACACAGATATCATGACAGGTCTGCATTAGGAAATGTATACAGCTGTAGAATAGCATGTTTTTTCTATCATAGGAATGCAACGAACAACTTGCAAGAAGTTGAATATCTATTAGAAACTAATCCAGAAACCAAATTGGTTTATCAAAATATATTGGCGATAAGTTCCAACTGTTTTGTGACTTTCAGTATTTTCATGTCTTCATTCTTTAGTGTTTAAAAAATGGCAACATCTTACCTTTATGCCTGTTCCCAACAGTGACTACGAGCCTAATACGGTTTTATATTTGTCCCAAATGATAATAATCTAGTCATCACACACTGGAAAGCCTAAATCTAAATATGAAGAGATCATTTTTTTCATGAAATAACAGTGTATTGCTCTTTGTAACTGTAACTGTTCTTGCTTGGAGATTCTTATCCGCATGCCATTTATCCTTTTTCTCACAGCTGGAGGAACCAATTTCTGAGGCCAATGATGAGGCTATCGAAGAGTTGTCTCAAAAGGTTGCAGCCCTCTATGCCTGATGGTCTATTTACATGTGGAGCAACTAGCAAAAGCATACTCTATTTTGCTGTGTATGTAATGTAGTCTATATTTTGAGGAAGTAGCATTTTTTCTAAGTTCTGTTGTGTATGTACGAATTATGACTGGAGAGGTGATTTTGTATTTTCCCCTCTCGTAATGCAACACGATCATTATAATCGATCATTATAATGTATAATCTCTGTTTGAATTTAATTGAACTTAATCAACATCATTTATACACTGATTCAAACATATGTTGGAAGGAGGTGAGATGGGTGTCCAAACGATTCAGCCACTTCCTTCCTTTCAATAGGTAGCAAGTTTGAGTCTCATGGAGTAAATAAAAGGCATATTAGCATATGAGTCTGAGTCTCACATTGAAAACAAAAGTTGTAAATAAATTTCAATAACTCAGAATGATAATTCAATAAATTTGGAACCGTCTTCAAAAGCAAAAGTACCTTCCATATCTGTCTGCCGAAAAAAATGTTATGACCCCTTGTTCCCCAATATTTCCGCATTTTTTAAGGATCTACGGCTAGCAAATAGAATGACTACTAGGCATGCACTAAGCTCCCACCAGTTAGTGGTACAACAACAGGAGAGAAGAGTTTTGCTAACTGCAGTTTGATCTAAAAGAGTAAGATATTTGTAGTGTTTGATCAGATTTTTGGGTCATAAATGAACATAACTCATTCCTATGCACACATTTGATGGGATCAAATTCTCAGTTCCTAATCCGTATATATACCTTCTTTGGCATGTAAGAGAGCAATTTGCTGGACTAGCCATCCAGACCATCAGAACGAGGGTGAAGAGTAGAACATGAATATCTTGGCCAGGCTTGCCGAACCGCGAGCAACCCAAGATCACGATATTTGAATAGAAGCATGCAATTCTGTTGCAAAATGCAGAAAATGCTGGTAGGCTGTGACCTGCACGATTTGATTCAACTAATATTAGGATATTGAGTTGTCAGCACATGGCATGAACAAAAGTTTGGACTGGATATCCAGTTCCAGTAATCTCTCTTCTGGATGTGAAAGATCATGTATCAAGTAAAATAAGTCATCAAGGAAAACTCAGAAATAACAAATATACAAATACTCACATTTGTATTAAGTAATTATAAACTCCATATGAACATCTCCAGTTCCTGCTTTGTATAATCAGCGGTAGAAGACAGTATATCTTACTTTGAATATTCCAATTTATGTTTCGTCCTCCACAGGAACATCATCGAACTGGGTTCTGTTTATGCAGCAAAAGCAAATATTTCCACTTAATTCAGTTCTTACAAAAGTAGATCTGAAATAGCAATGTTGTATTTTTCCCTCAAACTAGTCTCGTCACTCTCACCAGTAATCACCACAAGAACAGGAACCGTCATTAAAGTGGTGAAAACGGTTTGAGTCCCTCAAGATTATCAACCTTCCAACAATCTTTGATATGAATTTAATGGCACTGTGACAATCTTCACACACTCGTAAATTTTTTATCACGCGGATTGGTCTTCCAGCTGGTAAAGAAAGAATCCCAAATGCCACTGCTAGTTTCTCACTATGGTATTTGAGCATATGCTCCTTCTCCTCCTCTTCCACGTCATGCAGAACCAATTTGGTTGAGGAAACATACCCCTCCTGCTTCATTCGCAAATCCAACTCCTCTAAAAAGGTATATATCCTACCATATTCTGGGTGGTAAGAATCTCCAACAGAAAATACATGAACCTCCTTTTGAAATTCTATCCAACTATATCCAGGTATTTTCCTCACACCCTTGTCCCTCATTTTCAATCTCATATTACCAACGTCACCCCACCTACCAGAAGCTGCATATAAATTTGATAGAAGAACATACATTCCTGAATTATCAGGCTCCATCTCAAAAATCATTTTAGCAGCCCTTTCACCCAATTCAGTATTTCCATGAATCCTGCTTGCACCAAGTAGAGCCCCCCATGTTGCAGCATCTGGTTGAAATGGCATATTCTTAACTAAATTCTGGGCCTCATCCAGCCGCCCAGCTCGACCAAGAAGATCAATCATGCAAGTGTAGTGCTGTGCATTTGCTGTTATTCCATAATCTTGATTCATGGAATAAAAGTACTCTGAACCCTTGTCTACTAATCCAGTATGACTACAGGCGGATAATACACCAACCTGATCCAAAATTGAAGGAAGAAAGAATAAATTATTTGGATCAACAAAATATTGTAAGAAGTATATCAGATAGGAACAAATGCTTTTCAAGGTAAGTGTTAGATTGAGTTTTTACTAAAAGTTCGAATGAATAGTAAATGGATAATTTAATTGATATATATTTAGCACTCTTCCTCGTGTGAATCTCGGAATTTTATTTCTTCCGTATTAAAGTGTAACCCTAATCAACTGCATTACTTTAAGGCAGACAACACGCGAATATATGGCCTACCAATGGTGTCCTAACAAATGCATTAGAAATTAGGGGTAATTGTAGCAGCGGGAGTTTAAGCTCTTGACCTCATGCTCTGCTACTATGTTAAATTTTGTTTATGCTAAAATCTAAAACTGATAGTAAATAGATATTTAATTGATATATGTTTAACAATAAGAATAAAAGAAAACAAATAAATCATATATGTTTAGTGCTTTAAAATTCACTATATATGGCATCGATTTCTCTGAAAATATATGCTTTTATTCATTTCAGCATTATACAAGATATGATAATCAAATATCTAAAGATAGAAGTACACAATTGGTGAATATGCTACAGGGACTTAATCATGTATCTAAAAAAAAGAGAAAGAAATACTAAAAGTAGAATAGAACTTAGTGAAGAATATGCCATTGTGAATACCCAAAGTGCAACTAAAATGATCATTACCATTGTGACATCGTCTGGCTTAATACCAATGGTCTTCATTGACTCAAAAATCCGTAGGGCTTCTAGTCCAAATCCATGCCTTGCATAACCAGAAATCATTGTATTCCATGAAACAACATCCTTTTCTGATATTTCTTCAAAAACATCATGTGCTTCATCAATGCTTCCACACTTACAATACATAGCAAGAAGAGCATTTCCAACATAGCACCCAGTCTCGTATCCAGCCTTAACTAGCCTCCCGTGCAATTGCTTTCCTAGCTCAAAAGCAGAAATTTCAGAACATGTGCTCAAAGTACAGGTAAAAGCTGCCCTATTCAGACTTTGCCCATCTCTTGTCATCTCTAAAAATAGTTTCAAAGCCACTTCACTGTGACCAGATTGTGCATAAGCGGCAATAAGGGCTGCCCAAGAGATAGAATCTCGTTGAGGCATCCTATCAAATAAGTTCCTAGCACAAGCAATATCACCACTTTGAGCATAACCAGTTATCATTGTATTCCAAGAGCTAACGTTTTGACAAGGCATTGTCTCAAATAGTTCCATTGCCATGTCCATCCTCTTATACTGCACATATCCAGCAATCATAGCATTCCATGAAACCACATTCTTTTCAGGCATTTCATCAAAAACTCTTCTTGCTTCATCCAACATCCCATTCTGGATATACCCAGAAACCATCGCAGTCCAAGTAAACACATCTTGAGTTGGAGACTCTCTAAACAACATCTCCGCTTCCTTTAAATTCCCATACTGGGCATAGCCTGAAATAATAGTATTATAAGAAACTTTATCCCTAGTAGTCATTCTATCAAAAAGCCGCCTTGCGTCAACTAATCTCTTCCTTTTCACAAATCCACCCATCAAGCAATTCCAAGAAACTAACTCCCAGTCTGTCTTTGAGTCAAACAATTGACAGGCATTGTCTAGCCTCCCATTATTAATATATGCAGCAAGCAATCCATTCCAGGATATTTCATTCTTATACGGCATCATGTCAAAAATCCTCCTAGCTTCATTAAGATACCCATTCTGCGCATACCCAGATAACATCGTATTCCATGAAACAACATCCCTTTCAGGCATTCTGTCAAACAATGCGCGAGCAGCAGAGAGATGCATATGCCTCAAGCACCCACTAATCATAACGTTCCAAGAAACCAAATCTCTATGAGGCATTTTGTCAAACATGTCTGCTGCAAAATCAAACTTGTCATTTGACAGATACCCAGAAATCATGGCATTGTAGGACACGGGACTTCGACGGGGCATGGAATTGAAAATACTTAGAGCGGAATCCAATTGGCCATTGCGCATGTTGGTAGTGATGGCCATGTTCCATTTTACTACGTCTGAGTCTGTGGTGGTTGCCGAAGACTTGTTCTTGCACTTGTGTTTCGTTTTCTTGGAGTTGGATGAACTTGGAATTGTGTTTTTAATGGGTTTGGGTTGGGATAATCGTAAGCA
>JAYMTC010000190.1:0-13999 GCA_036897605.1 Melianthus villosus
TGGGTCTTTATTCCATAGTAATGGTGGGTCATCATGCCATAGTAATGGGTCTTTATGTCATAGTAATGGTGGACATTCAAGAATATTTTTTTAATTATTTTTTATTTCTAACATATTCTACCCTATAATGGAATGTAGCGTAATTATCCACAAACTTTTGAACAAGCACTCGATTTTATCACCACTAAAGTACACAACTATTCAATCTAGTATCGGCAATTCTTTTTTATTTCAACCATAACATAATCGAATTCTGGCATATGGAGTGTTTTACAATAGTAGCATCTAATGAATTCATTAACAAACTGAAATCATTCCTCTGAACTCCTAACTTCCAAATTGCATCAGAAAGAAGAATAAAAACCTAGGAGTCATTGATCTGATTCGGGCCATCATTTACAGATTTCTCAAAGAAACTATCAATAGGACGAGTACCAACAGGAACAGGCTTACTTTTTGCTGGAGCAACACGAGATCGATTCCAATCAACAGCCGAGCTACCCGACGGCTCCGGAAGTGAATCTAGAAGAAAATCACTCGCTGGTTGATGCCTCTTAACAGCGATTCTGATATGATCGAGATTCACTATCTTTCGCTTCTTCTCGATCGCAACAGTCGCCGATCTCTCAGCGAGAAAACTGAGAAAGAGCTCGACAGATCGCGCAACAATGAATAGAGCTTCAGAATTCACCTTGTTGATGTCTTTGTCAAGCTTCATGATCCTCTTAACCCTACCAGTCGGAAATACGTGTTCGATCGTCTCCACGTTGTTGTTTTCTTCTTCCGCCATTGATGAAAGTCGAGTTTTGCTTTGGAAGAGATTATGTTTGGGAATATGAATGATCGGATATTGGGCGGCAAATATAAAGCAATCCTCGCGCCAAAATGAAAACATGTCAGAGCTTTTGTAACGGGAAACTGGAAGTTTGGTAACCATTAATTTCTATTAAAGATGGACCGTTTGTTAAAAATAAAAAAGAAAAGGTATAAATGGACAATTTAAATATTTATGGGTTATATTCAAATAAATATATATATTTTTACCAATAATGTGTTGGTTTAATGGTAAACAAATTGGTTCTCGTACAAGCTTTGACAGTTTAACTTTATCGTTCTATGAACAGGATTAATCTTAGTATGAAATGAGAATACATATGGTTTAGAAATTGTATTTTCTTTTTTTCTATAATTCTAATATTTTATATATAATTATATTACCAACACATACATTATAAACTTTTTTTTTTTTTTCAGTTGGATTGGATTCACATAATTATTTGGCTCTCTACTCCTATTTTCACTTATAAATAGGTGTACAAATAAGTTGAACCAAACTGAAACGAATTATTATAAATTGTGTTTAGCTCAATGAAGATTAGAGCTTACATTGTATTCGACTCAATGAAGATTAAAACTTGCATTGTATTCGGCTCATTTATAAATGAGTCTTAATATGTGAGTTTCGGGTCGTTTAAAATTACTTGAACATGAGTTTGTTAATACGGAGTTCATGTATGTCTTAAATAGTCTCTCAATACAATTTTTTATATTATTATTATTATTATTAGGAAATCAACGTATTTCACTACTTCACATGTGTTGAACCCATGACTTATTGATCACAAGTAAATATGATTATCACCTGTTATCCATTCTCGTCCAATCCCTCAATCAGTATTTATTATAAATGATTCAAATGAGTTTTTAATATCAAATATTCAAACAAATTTATATTTTCCCATTTAACAATGTAATTATATTTAAGCTTAAAAACGTATTTGGTCCATTAACTATACATTGAGTTACAAACTGGTTCATCACATTTACTAATAACGGAAGTAATCTTTCGACTATACATATAGTCTTAAATGTTAACTTTCATCTAAATTATTTTGACGTCGTTTTAAAAAATAATAATGGTTTCACCCATTTAATGATTCATCTCATTTTCTCTCTCTTCTCAGAACCCCTCCCCTTCCCTTTTCTCTCTCCATTCTTATCTCCACCGCAAGCTCAACAATGGCTGTGACCCACACCTACTCCTCTCGTTTTGCCCACCATCAAATCTACATTCCACACAAAAATTATTAATGTAAAAATACCGAATTACAGAATTAAAAATTTTTAATTAACGAAGCTGATTTAAGTTGTGAATGTACCTACCGTACGAAGAAACCTTGTATTTTCGACCACCATCTTTCAGGGAGCTGTCAATTAGAGCATATGCTGGTGATATGATGTTCATCCTCAAGAACTTGTAACCCACAATCACCCGTTTCTTCAGCATACCATACCCTCGCTTTGTTCTCATGTATGAGTGTCTTAATATCCGTGCTATTCTTACTTCTCTAGCTTCCACAAATTCATGCAACTCCTCATTTGCAGCTGTGTCAATATATGGTGTTTCCGGTACTATAAACTGTACCACTTTTCTCGGTTTGGTAACACCATCATCACTCATTTGGACCCTTTCTGTGTGCGAAGAGCAAGTTCCAACTACATTCATTTTGTTATCATCTTTCTCCAAATCATTATTTAATCCAACACTGTATGAGCGTATGAACTTTGCTATACTACATAACAGGTCATTCTCAAGCTCCATGCTGGTTTTTGAATTAATCAAGCTGGTTTGTGTTGTGAATTGACTAATCTGATAGCATATATCCCTACCATGATGAACTCGTCACAACAATTCAATTTCATTCTTAAACTCATTGACACCCTGCACTGATTCGATTTGAGATCTTTTTATGGCAACAACATGTCCCTCTATATAATTCCTCTGTAAACTTGGAATAAAGAGAAAGTTAACAACTAGCTACAGCAGTTTTCTTTTCGAATGCTTCACAAAGTGAAGATATTTAATTCAAAATGTTTTAAATCGATGAAGAGAGATGTTAGATTTACAGAGAAGTTTTAGATTGGTAATTTTTGTGTTGAATGTAGATATGTTGGTGGGAAAAACGAGAGGAGTAGATGTTGGTCAATTGACTGCCGTTGTTGAACTTGCGGTGGAGGCAAGAAGAGAGGAGAGAATAAGGGGAGGGGTTTGAGAAGAGAGAGAAAATGAGGTGACTTATTAAATGGGTGAACTCATTAATATTTTTTTTTAAACGGTGTCAAAATAATTTAGACGGAAGTTAATATTTGATGTTAGCTGTATAGTCGAATGATTACTTCCGTCATTAGTATAGACGATAAATCAATTTAGAACTCAATGTATAGTAAATAGATCAAATACGTTTTTAAGTCTTATATTTAATTAAAAGAAATATAAATTATTGTAAATTACTCAAGTATATGTTCCAATATACTATTGATTTATTTAATATATCGTACAAAATGAAATTACAACTGATATGGTTTTAGATTAGAATAGTAAAATATAATTTATTTATTTTATGCTAACTCTTATTACATCTGGGATCAAATAATCTATTCGATCTTATATATGATTTTCTCCTAAAAAAATAAAAATAAATATTAAGAAACATTTTGTGTACAAAGTCTGAGTGCAATACATTGCCTAATATAATGCTAATTACGAAATGTACTTTCCTTCTGCCATTTAATTATTCAGTTACTAACAACCCATAAAAATCATAAAACACGAGCTCTATTAAAACCAACCCTAAAAAATATGCAACACACTTATTTGTTGTTTTCACCGTGTATCCACCGTCATGTCATATTGCTAGTTTTCATATTTTCCGTTCTTCACAAGAAAACATGTTCACGTCGTATTCTTAATTATCATCAATTACAATCACGTTTTCAATTCTTATTAGGAAATGTATTTTAAAGTTCACCAATTCTAATTATTAATGCAATATTATGGTCTAATTCATTTCAAACACTTAGTTATAGACTATGGTTGAATAAATAAAATTTATATTGCTCTTTCGCCTATTTATTAAGAAGGCCAACGTGTCTAAATTGGTTAATTACATTTTAATGTAGAACTCGGTATTTAAATATAAAATACCGTCAAAATAAAAAACAACACAATTTAGTATATAAGTCGATGTCCCATTTTAATTTGTTAAAAGGAAATTGATGTTTTTAAGAAAATAGATCACAAATATACCTAGCTTTTTCTTCATTCCATATAATTTCATATATATAAAGAACACAAACTCCTCCGCACATCAGCACTTGAACTGCCAGTGTCACCAACGAAGCACGATATGTATAATCATTCTACTTCTTGTCCAGAACGCTCTAAAGAAACTGTAAAGATTGGAATAGCAAACACATTCTGAATCATCTTTGATAAAAAATAAAATTCCAATCTATTACATTTCTAAAGCATCAAAATTAGCACGTGTTTCTTCGCTGATATAAATATAACAACCCTTTTACAATTAGACTTTGAGCTTAAATATTGTTGGAACATTAACTTCAATTAATCGCATTTTGCATCTTCAATCTCATACGGTAGCAATAGACATTTGCAAAGTACATTCACTCCTATATTTGTCAAATTTCTTCCATTTTTCATGTGGTATTTTGATGATATACATTTTCATTGACCGCTATCACATAATTTTTTTTGCTTTTATCCAATCATTTTTAGTAGGTAAAATATTGATAATTTAGATTTTTTATATGGAACACTACAAAAAATTAAAGTATTAAGAATCCCAAATATTTCTAGGGACGATAAATGACCGTCTCTAATAATATTCATCCCAAATACTATTAACGACGGCCTAATAATATTTATGTCAAATACTTTAAAGGACTGCATTGGCCGTTCCTATAGATTTATGGCCGGTAAAATGTTTTTCCTAATACTATTACTTTAGAGATTTGTCCCTTAATCACACCATTTTACATAGGTTTAATCACTTGTTTAGTCCTCTAACTATACCGAGATTTTCAAATTGGTTCATCAACTTTATAAATCACAGTGTGAATCCTTAAACTATCTAAAAATCTACATTTAACATCTACCGTTTAACACAGTATAACTCCGTAAAAAAAAAGTATGCGTGTCATCATTATATTAAAGTAGGTTCCATTTAACTAATTAACAATAAATACAATTAAAATGTATAAAAAAAATTAAGAAAAAAAAAATGTCTTTTATTTCCTCTCCCTCTCCCCCATGTACTCCGTCTTCGCATCCTCCAATACTCAACTGATCCTTCAAAATCGAAGCTGTAATTTTTACCATCGAAGAACACTACTTCTTCCTCTCCGCCTCCATTGATCCAGTTTTGTCGATGCTCTCAACAAATCATCATCTAACTTCACAACAACTTCGTTTTTAATCAAGATCTAACTCCGTAATACTGTGATGTTCTTTTTACGCATTTCAAATACAAATAACAGAATGTCTCTTAACTCATCTTGACAAATGCATCAAACTGAAACAAAAGATAAATGTCTTCCATAAAAAAATCTGAATTCTTATTAGTAAACAAACCCGTGCTCGTGCTTGAATCACTTCCGACGAAATCATCCATGGCCATGATTGAGCGCATCTAATTGAAAATTGTAGTGGGAGAGAAAGGACGGAGAATCTGGAAGAAAGAGAGATGAGGATGCAATAAAGAAAATGGTTGTGCTGATGGAGGAGGAGGAGGAGGGGGAAGAGATGAGGATGGAGGAAAGGTTGAAGATTTTTTACATATATTTATTTTGCAATTTTTTTTTTTGTATTTTAATTATATTTTAATTAATAAAACAATTCATGCAACTTATAGGTGTATTATTTTTATAACGGTGTTAACAAGTTATAGATTGAAGTTAATAATGGTGATAATAAATATAGTTGAGGGATTAGTAGTGAGATTAATGAAGTGAATGGATGAATTTAAAAATGTGTTTAAGCCAACAACAGTTAAAAACCCATAAATATAATTTATTATCTACAATTATATATTATTCATAAATTATGCATATATTAAAAAATTACATGACCAATCATCCATATTAATATTAATATTATTATATCTAATATTTAAAAGAGCATGCTAAAAGATGTTCTTAGACAAAACTTAATAAGCTCAAATTAAATTGACCATGTTCTGAAATTTATAAAAAAGAATTACATGAAATATATTTTATCTTGGGCTTAAGTTAATTATCTATTATCTATATCTATTTTTAAATTTTAAAGTTAAGATTTCATAAATTCTGAATAAATTCTTAGCATGTAGGGGTAAATTAGGCAATGAATTGGAAGATTTTGAATTAGAATGGACCCCAAAGTGTAACGCTGGGACAAAGTAGTAATTAAATTGAATTCTCAAAACAAATGGCCACTCTGACAGCTCTACTCCGTCCCAAGTGTTCCTGTTTGCCTTCCCTACTCAAAACTCTCTCACATGAAACATATGAATGAGAGCTTAAAGATTGTTAGATATTGACATATATTAGCAAGACAGAGAGATTGTGATTTGTTCCTTTTTCTTTTTGAATTCTTACATTTCCTTTTCCTCTATTCAAACGGAGATTCATCGGTTCAATCAGAATCACTATTTTATTCACGTCATCGGCATTCGTAGCTTCAATGTCAGGTTACGTCGGCATTTTGGTTTCAGATCCATGGCTTCAGAACCAGTTCACTCAAGTTGAGCTTCGCAGCTTAAATACTCATGTATGTTCCGTTCAATCTCTTGTTGTTTGTTTTCAATTTTTTCAACCGATATTTAAATCTTGAATCGAATAATCATGGTGAGATGTGCTTGGATTTTCGATTGGTGTAGTTTTTAAGCATGAGGATGGAAAGCGGGAGGCTGACTATTGACGAGTTGCCGGCAAAGATGTCCAGATTAAAGATCGTCGGCGAAAATCTGACGGAAGAAGAGAGAGCTTCTTTTCTTCAAGATCTGTACCAGAATATGCACGATGATCTCGATTTCGAATCTTTTCTCAGGGTTAGTTTGAGGCTCAATTATGTCATTAACACACGGTACCTTACTTTTATATGGTTTTGAATTTTAATCCGTTCATGTATCAGATTAAGATAGAGTGTCAACATATTTAAAACACCGAAGCTTCTGTTTTGGTTCCTATATGTTATCTGTTCGTAGGATAAAAAAGTTGGATATAAAAGAAAGAACTATGACTTGATCTCCATATACCTCTGATATGTTGTTAAGTGGAAGTTATGTTAAATAATGGCAGATATATTTGAAACTCCATTCACATGCAAGTGCTAGAACAGGAAGTGGTGCAAAGAATTCATCTGCATTCCTCAAGGCTGCTACTACCACACTGCTACACACAATTAGCGAATCTGAGAAAGCCTCCTATGTTTCGCACATAAATAATTATCTTAGGGAAGACGAATTCTTGAAGCAGTACCTCCCAATTGATCCTTCGACCAATAATCTATTTGAACTTGTGAAGGATGGAGTTCTTCTTTGGTAATTGATCAGCCATTTACTGATGCTGTTTTGTTACTTCATTTTGGTCTATTCTGCTTCTTAGTAAGCATTTGTCTATGCAGTAAGCTTATTAATGTGGCTGTTCCTGGAACAATTGATGAGCGAGCTATTAATACTAAGAAAGTACTTAATCCATGGGAAAGGAATGAAAACCATACACTTTGCCTTAACTCTGCCAAGGCTATTGGCTGTACTGTGGTTAATATAGGGACTCAGGACTTTATTGAAGGAAGGGTATGTATTTTCATCTTGGTATTTCATGTACTTTGCAGGTCTTTTTTGTTATGCAACAGAATTTATATTATCTTGTTGTTACATTTAGGAACTAAAGTTTATATCACTTCTTATGCATTACCGTGACCTCTTTATATGGTGTGTTCTTTTCTAGATAATGTCTAAGGCACTTCTGTGTTGTTTTTGTCACATATCCACACTTCAAATTAATCTTATTTTCCAGGGTTTCTTTTATGTTTGAGGGCTACTACTTTATGCTATCCAGTTGGCTTGCAATGGACAGGGCAAAAGCTTAGTTTCATTTTGTTCTTGTTGAATATCTAAACTTAACTAAAACCATTCTGATTCATTCAGGACCTTTCAAATTTTTCATTCCTGTACTTTTGGTGAAGGTCTTTAAAGACAAACCTATCCCAATTCTGCCCTTAATCTCAACCAGTTAACTTAGTAATCCATGTTGTATCGGGTTGGTACTATAAAATCGGATCATAACAGTCTGCAGCACTCTGATCCCTTACTGAGCTCTATGAAATGTTCTCTTACATTCCATGTCTACCTACTGATAATGAAATGTTATCTTAATTTATGAATTGGATTTGGTGATCCTGTTCATCAGTAGGACTAATATCTTCGTTTGTTTTACTCAGCGTCACCTTGTGCTTGGAGTGATTTCGCAAATCATTAAGGTATGATCATTATAACCTCAGATAGCAAATTTCATATATTGGAGTTCTGTTTTGTGCAGATAAAATGCATTTAGGAATGTAATAAGTTCACTGAAAAGCTTAGTGACCCTGTATCTGTTCTTTTTAATCGTGATGCTATTCCAGATACAATTATTAGCAGATCTCAACTTAAAGAAAACGCCCCAGTTGGTGGAGTTGGTTGATGATAGTAAGGTAAACAATTTTTCCTTTCAGGGTAAGATCTTATAGATGTTAAATTAATCATTTTTGTTTGCGATTATTGTCCTTCTCCATAAAAAAACCAACAGGATGTGGAGGAGCTGATGAGTTTACCACCAGAAAAGATCCTACTGAGGTGGATGAATTTTCAACTGAAGAAAGCAGGATACAAGAGAATTGTAACCAACTTCTCATCTGATGTAAAGGTAAACAAAGGAAAAAGATACATTCAATTATATTCCATTTTAGAAGAGAGTATTTTTCAATAGTAGTTGAAGGTTGATTACAACCTATATGGGATCCATGCACTTAATCCTGTCTTGTCATTCATATGGGCTATATGCCATTTATTTTTGGTACCTTATTTACAAAATAGCGATATAGTATCTTGGTTGTGCTCCAAGTGATTTACATTTTACTTATCTTTTACACTCCTACTGCTCGTTTTCTTTTCCCATGCTTCTTAATGTTAGTTATCCTACTGATATATAAAATCATTATGCTCTGCTTAGGGTGACAGGCAGTCCAATCCAGTTCATATGTATCCATCGTTGGTCGATATTTTAGCTCTTCAAACCGAGTGAAGTTGTAAAGAACATATTATTGTGTTTTGAGGGCATAAAGAGACAATTTTATGAAGTGAGGTGCATTCTAGCTGCTTTTAGAGTGATTTTGTTTAATGAAATTTATTTTATACTTTTTCAGGATGGAGAAGCATATGCTCACCTTCTGAATGTTCTTGCTCCCGAGCACACTAATCCGTCTACATTGACTACAAGAGATCCATTAGCAAGAGCAAAGTTAGTTCTTGAACACACAGATAAAATGGGTTGCAAGAGATACTTAACCGCAAGAGATATTGTGGAAGGATCACCAAATCTTAATCTTTCTTTCGTTGCACATATTTTCCAGCTTAGGTAAAAATTTACTTTTTCTTCAGTAGTGAATTTTCTAGCAATGCAATCACATAAACCTCCTGGTGGCATATCTATCTCTTCCACCACATGTCATTTTGTTTTGTGCATACAATTCAAGTATTGAGTCATGCACTTGTTAGAGACTTGCTTTAGAAATACAGAGCCTGCTCAAGTATATGTCAATTTTTTAGCCAATAAGGAGCTTATGTGATTCTAATTTCATGCGTTGATGGATATTTGCTGTTTTTTGTGCTTAATTATTTGTGTTGTGTGGTGAGTGGCTCATCTTTATTTTAGTGTTTCTTGATCTGGACATTTTCCACCACATTTTTCTTTTCAAGGTGTCGTAAAACATGTAACTCATCTGGCACAGTTACTTCCATCTGGTTGATCAATGGAATATTGTTTATATATCCAAAAAATTGTTTGATTCAAATTTTACATTTTCTGAACTCATAAACCGTGTGTAGCTCAACTAGATGCACTTTATTACACAGGCTTGTGATTATCCTTATAGCGAGATGATGGAACTCCAAAAAAAATAACACACTGCCATAGTATATGGAAATGATGCGAGATTTAGTAAATTATTCGATTAAGAGTGGAACAAACACCTGCTCATCACAACAATGTACAGTGCCAAATGCTATCACTATGACCTCATCCAAAACTTTTTTTTTAGAAGTTTAGAATTGAAATGGACTTCATAAAACCAACATTACACACCTATAAGAGCAAATATATGGGTTCCATCAATAAACCATTGTATTTCACAAACTCTCGATTTGTGAGAATGTACAAGTTTTAGAGTTATGTTTTCAAGTCTTCTATGCCAGAAAAAGAGTCAATATCCCTTGTTATGCTAATAAATTTGAAATCCTACCCCAAGGTCCGGATGAGGCCTCCTTCGCTTATCTTTGTAGTCTTGGATTTCTAAATGGTTTTCAAAAGGATGTAAAAACTATCTTGCATTACTACCAACGGAAGTTGGCGAACTGTGCTCTATGTTTATTTTTTTGCTTTCTTATATTTTATCAACGCTACATAGTTTGAGAATAAACTAATTATATAATTCATATGCAGGAATGGACTCTCAACTCAAACAAAACAAATATCGTTTTTTGAAACTTCACCAGATGACACTCAGATATCGAGAGAAGAGAGGGCATTTCGCTTTTGGATCAACAATTTTGGACATTCAACTTATATCAATAATGTATTTGAAGATCTTAGAAATGGGTCAGTGTTGTTTGAATAAATTATTTTTAGTGTACTTTTGATATAATACAGGTGATCTTGTAGGCTAACATATAGAAAGTTGAAATCTATTCTTCTAACGTTCTGCTAGTAATTTTGGTGCTCAAGGTAGACAATTTTGTTAACTTTATCAATGTAGAAATAACTGCTACTAGAATTTAAAATGTTGATATAATCTTGGAGTTGACAACTTTTTAATGACTCGAGGCTAAATTGAAAACAATCCCATCTTTCTATACCCACTTTTGCATCTTCATTAACCTTTTCTGAACTAAAATTTATGTTCTTCTGCAGGTGGGTACTTCTAGAGACGCTTGATAAGGTGTCACCGGGGATTGTTAATTGGAAGAGTGCAAATAAGCCTCCAATTAAAATGCCTTTCAGAAAAGTGGAAAACTGTAATCAAGTTGTGAAGTTAGGGAAACAATTGAAGTTTTCCCTGGTTAATATTGCTGGAAATGATATTGTGCAAGGGAACAAAAAGTTAATTCTGGGTATGTTGTCTAACACATTTTCCAGTTTACTAGTGATATATTGTGAAAGCATGGTAGATCATCTAACCGTATTTAATTGAACTTGTGATTTGTATGGAGGTGTTAACCATCTCTTTCTTGAAAGTCTAATAATATTTTTGACTCAGCTGGCGTTTGTTTTGTTAATTATCCAGCTTATTTGTGGCAATTGATGAGGTGCAATATCCTCCAACTCCTAAGAAACCTGAGATCCCATTCCCATGGGAAGGAAATCACTGATGCTGATATTCGAGAATGGGCCAACAACAAAGTGAGGAGCTCAGGAAGCCAGAGTAAGATGGACAGCTTTAAGGTATATTCACTGTTGCCAAATTCTTACACATAGGACAAGGTTCAGTTTTAGCCGAAAATCAAACAGTGGTTGATCTTTATAGTTGTGACATGTAATTAGTTTTTAGTTTGTTCTATAGTTTACGTTTCATTTTATCTTAAAAGATAGAATATTTTTTATGCTTGAAAAGTTATGTTTATCATCAACCTAAAGCTTTCTTTAATCTGAATAGTTTGATGACACCAAGCTGGTGAAATTAATACAATTTCAACTTTCAGGATAAGAGATTGGCCCAAGGCATTTTTTTTCTTGAGCTGCTAAGCGCTGTGCAGCCTAGAGCTGTAAATTGGAGTCTTGTTACAAAAGGAATAACTGGTATGTTCTGTTCTAAAGTCAACTACCGCTGAGTTGCGTGCATGTATCATTCTTGTAAACATATTTAGTATAACTTAGTATAATTGATGAGTTGGTCAATTTGATAAACCGGAGCTCTATTCATGAATTAATATGTTTCCTTATAAAATCTAGAGTATATGCAATTTCAGGACCTATACAATTATCTAATATAGTGTAACCATCACTTTTTATAGTAAGCTATGTGTGCAGTTGATCCATTGTTCCCGATTTTTTCAACTATCCAAAACATACATAATTTTCAAGGAAAAATAATTTCAAGTGTGCTCCTTTTTTTTTCCCAATTTGAATTGTAGAAATCATATCTGATACCCTCTAGATTTAGTTTTGCCATGTAATATGTACCATACATACATGTCATAACAACTATTAGTTTGTTGTTTAGCTGGACTGTTTATAATATGAGAGGATAAATGCTTGTGTTGCAGATGAGGAAAAAAAGATGAATGCTACCTATATCATCAGTATCGCAAGGAAGCTTGGGTGTTCAATTTTTTTGCTTCCTGAAGATATAATTGAGGTAATGAAGGATGGAATTGTTTTATTCTAGAGTTTAATTTAAAAGTTTGGAACCAGTGTTTTCTGGGAAAAAACAGTAATGACGATATGTTGTTACTATGGCATTGCATGTGTAATTGAGCAGAATGAAAGATCAAAGTTTAGAAAAATACATTATGTTAATGGTCCACCCTATCAGTTTGTTTATCAATCCCTTCTACAAAGTGTACTTCATGCACTTAATTGAGGAACTTGGTTCACCGTTGTTAGTTGGACTTGCAAGTGTCTCTGAGCCTTAATGCGGTGACACATTTTCAGGTGAATCAAAAGATGGTCCTTACTTTGACTGCAAGCATTATGTATTGGTTTTTGAAACAACCCGTTGAGGACAGGCCGTCAGATAGTGATAATGGAAGCCAATTGGATACAACATCAAATTCAACGATGGATGATTCTGCTTCTGAGTCCTCCGTAGAGTAAATCAAATTATATATAAATAGGTGCTCACTTAAGTACTATAAATTCTTCTATTTTCTATTTCTTTTGTTTTGTCTTTTTTGATTGCAATGATCAGCAACGTTGAGAGACTTTTAGGTACTTTAGTGATAAAGCCAATAAATATGTATATAGTTTTTGTTTCCGTCCATCATTTTAAGTACTGATCTGTAATTAACATTTTGACCGTGTTCAGACGTAATTGCAATTTGTTATTGTTCTTCAAGTGCCAAACCCTGAGATTCCATGGCATATGACATTTGCATGAAAAAATCCCCACAACACATATAGCTAAGGTTTTCTCTCAAACTTCACTTTGGGTTTTCATTTTGCCTATGCAGAAACTTCAATTAATTCTCAGATGTTAGATGAGTGTTAGTTTCTGGTGATAGACTGCTCCTATACAAGTATACTGACTATGGAGGAGAACTTGTACAACCAAAATGATGTGGTGTCAATCTCAATCTCAAGTTTGTATTAAATATTTAATAATTTTATAACTTATTTTTTCATAAACTACAAAAAAAGAAGGAAGATAACTAAAAGAGAATAAATCTTCAAATTAAACATTCCAAATATCACTCCACTATTGCTAGCAATGATCAAATTGCAACTTGCATCCATCGTTGCCGGTTTGTTGCTGAATAAATTCTCTTTGTTTTAAAAAATTATATTTTTTGCTATTTTTGTAACTTCTGTCAAAATATTATGTGAAAAAATAGCACTGGATTTGCACAAATAATTTTGAAGGGTATTTTTGTCAAATTTTATTAAATCTCCTTCTTCTAAAAAAAAAATTCATAATTTTACCATGGTTTTGTTAACTTGATTAAGAGCTTAATTTGAAGTATTTAAGATATTTTTTTAAATTTTCACTTGTTTGTTAATCTTAAGTCTATCACTTAATTCATTCTAATGTCTTAAAAATAATACAATATTTTAAGTTAAAATGATATATGATTTTAAGTCTTAAAATTGAATGAATTGATGTTTTTTTTTGCATTTATCCATTAAATTAGATTTATCCATTAATATTTAGAATATTTACATATTAAAATTGATAATATTTAGATAT
>JAYMTC010000191.1:0-13952 GCA_036897605.1 Melianthus villosus
TTCACATATTTTAGTTTGAGATTTTATCTCCACTTTTCTTGTCATTTCTCTTCTATAAATAGAGGTCATTATTCACTTTGAATGACACACAAAACACAATAGAAAATTTCTTATTCTCTTCTCTCTAAGTTCATCTTTTATCAAAGTATATTATTGAGGAAAGCGTGGTTACCTGTAGCAGCGGGGTGTCATTTCTCTTAAGAAAGTGTCACTGGGGTGCTTACTAAAAAATACAAGTTATTTTATTTTTCTATTATTGTTGTTTTATGTTCTGAATATTATTGTTAGTTAGAAAATTTATTGTCATCTTTTGAAACTGACATATGTTTCAACTAAATTTAGTAAGAAATTGCGTGTTAACATAGTCAAAATGCCACCCGAAATTCGTATTTACAGATTTGAAAAAACTAATTTTAACTAAAATCATCAAACTCGATGATTCTGGGTCGAAGAAAAAAATGATTCTGGGTGGAAGAAAAAAAAGTACGTTTGCAATGCAAATTTTTTTAAAATGTGAATAAACGACATCCATACCCAAACACTTTTTTCACAGTTTATGCATTTGGAGTGGACTGGACGGTAGAAATGGGCCCCAACCACATTTCCGAATAGGGTCACGGTGAAATGTAAAGAAAAAGAAAAGAAATGTTGAATTGTAAGGGCGAGTGTTACCTCAATTAAATCGATTAATGAATAATTTAATTATCGATTAAAAGAATTCATTAATTATAATTAATCGTAATTAAATCGAATTACATATTAAATAAATCGGTCAATTAACCAATAATTCGAACGACTCGATTAATAATTTGGTCAACCAATTTAACATCTTTTTTAGTTTTATGATATTATTATAATGTTATTGATTTGTTTTTATCACAGATACATAAAATTTGAATGAAACAATAAAATTTGTTTAAATTTTTTTCAAACATTATAAGAAAAAATTAGTATATAAGACATATAAAGAATTCGTAAACATAACATTTTAATTCGTATATAAGATATAAGTATAAATAAATTATTTATATATGTATGTAATCTAATACTTGGTTTAAATAGTGTAACTAATTCATTTACGTTTAATAGTTTTTGGCTAAGTAAGCGAGTATTAAAATATAATTCAATTAAATCAATCGATTTAGTTAGACATTTTAATTAATTGTAACTAAATTATAATAATCGTAACTAAATCATAATAAATTTTGATTATTTAATAATTTTAACCAATTATCTATATTACTAATATGAGTTATATTATTTCAATTTCGGTTAACCAATTAACACGCTAATAACTACATTACTACTAAAGAAAACAATATTTCTCTCGAGGTGAAATTTCCTACTTATATTCATCTAAACAATTCTGATCAATATTATTTTCAAAATTTACTATAAAATACTTGAAAATTTATCAGTAAGAGTTGTTGAAATTGACTGAATCGAGTGGATCGGTCTAACCTGATCCGGCCTATATATAATCAGTGAATCGATGGTCGGTCCGTTCTTAAGCCCCAAGCTAAAATCGTATCTCAATATTTTCTCTGAAAACTAGAGTCCGGCCCGATGCGTGAATCGCCCAGCTTGAGCTAACCTATTATTTTATATTTTTATCATTTTTTTGTATGGGTCGATTAAACATTTCTAAATATTTTTGTTTATATAAAATAAATCGTTATTAAATTATTTCTATTATAATTATTCTGAGATATAAGTAAAATAACAAATATTTAATAAAGCTTTTTTAAAGTAGTTGAATAAACATAATTATAAAAAATCACGCTTTAATTAACCAGTTAATGCTAATATTTGGAGACATAACAAAATTCTGATAAACAGAATCAGAAGGGTGACAAAAATAAAAAGTAAAAAATGATATCATTTTAAAATCGATGAAACATGAAATATAAAAAAGGGAAGTTCATGATATATGATGTACATCGTATAAATTGAAATTGATTATTTTTACAATTTTTAACCTTATAATCAAACCCTAAACATATAGAAAATGAAGGTCAATATAAAATGATTATTTCCCCCTTTTATCTATTAATTTGCTCGACCTTCTACCTGTACTCTCCGCATTTCTCCATCAATATCACAATCGGCCATTTCAAAAGACTACGCAGAGCATAAGCTGCAACAGAACTCGTAGCCAAGGAGAAGACATGTCTGACACGCTATCTGCTCTGAGGTCTTTAATGGCCTCTCATTCTCCACCTCTCGACGCTTTGATCGTTCCATCGGAAGATTATCATCAGGTCTTCTATCAGTTTCATGCGTCAACTATTGACGCTACTGTTTCAGATTTCGCTTAATATATATGTGTGTGTGTGTGTGTGTGTGTTTGTGTTTTATTTTTCTTCTTTTTGGTGAGATTTAGTCTGATTTTGCCTGACGATGACGTTGAGCGCTATTTGATTTTGTATGTATGTGTTGTTGCAGAGTGAATATGTGTCTGAGCGAGACGCGAGGCGCCAGTTTGTATCTGGATTCACTGGCAGTGCTGGTCAGTTCTCTTATTGTGATCTCACATGCTGATGCACTTTCATTTAACTACATTTAGCCATTAATTAGTTTAAGGTAATTTTAGAAGGCTTCAATTCTTTGAATATGGCTTTGATTGAGTCAACTGATTGGAAATGCCTATGGAACAAATTGGTGGAATCCTATTTGCTTAAATGAGTTGTCAAGAATTGAAGTTGCAGAATAAATCACATTCAGTTGACAGAGAAGAACAAGAATTTAGTTTCTTATTACCCTAATAGGGCGTTTGGTTCACATAATCAAGATTACTCACTTTTAGTTAAATATCCGGAATCAACATTCCCGATCATAGAAGAAAAAAAATGTTTATTCAGATGATTAAATTCCCAGAATGTTAGTCATATGTTTTTGGTTCCCGATAATCTTTAGAATGTTAGATAAATTGTGTGTACTTTTTTTTGTTTAAATGCCCATAATTTTGATTATGAGGTTTTAAGAGAATCAAATTATGGAGTTTAAGGCAATCTTGATTACAATGGAATCAAGATTACAGTAAATTTTACCAACCAAATGTTGTAATCTTGATTATTTGTGTTAAATCTTGGGAACCTTTACTCGAACCAAGCAAATCGAACACCTCGTAAAAATTTTCTCCTATAAGAGTACTTGCACTTTGTGCGGTCATATTAGAAGCAGCAGCTTGCATAATCTGTGAACTTCTAATTTCAGGTTTAGCACTTATCACGATGAACGAAGCCAGGCTTTGGACTGATGGACGGTATTTTGTGCAAGCAACGCAAGAGCTTAGTGACCAGTGGAAACTCATGCGAATGTTTCAAGATCCTCCTGTAGAAATCTGGATGGCAGATGTGAGCACTTTGTAATTTTGTCTTGATGATTTGTTGCAAAGCAATATGTATTGAATTAAATTCAGTAAGTTTTATGTATTTGTTAATTTAATTAAATCGTTTCATGGTTGAATTTGATTAGAATCTGCCAGAAGATGCTGCTATTGGTATTGATCCTTGGTGCGTATCAGTAGATACTGTGCAGAGATGGGAACTTGCTTTCACTGATAAAAAACAGAAACTGGTTCAAACCACAAAAAATTTGGTGGATGATGTTTGGAAAAATCGACCACCAGCACAACTTAGTAACGTTATTGTGCAAAGTCTGGAATTTGCCGGTCGGTCTGTTGCAGACAAGTTGACGGCTCTGAGGGAGAAGCTTTTACGGGATAAAGCTCGTGCAATAATTGTTACAGCACTTGATGAGGTGTTCGTTCCTTGCCTACTGCTGCAGCTCTGATTAACTATCACAAGAACTCCTTGCTTTGTGCACCCTCCTTGAACTAGTAATTTTGTTTCCTAACCTGATATTTATTTCTACCAGGTCGCTTGGCTGTATAATATACGTGGGAGTGATGTTCCATATTGTCCAGTTGTGCATGCATATGCTATCGTGACAATAGACGCGGCTTTCCTTTACGTGGACAAGAGGAAGGTGGCTCCTGAGGTCAGTTGAATCATTAGAATTCATGACTTGTAAATTTTTTAGATATATGACATTTGTCTTGAATCCTTGCTTCTTTTTTTCAGCTCGCGTTCTCTTATTTGTTGGATTATATTAAATCTCTGTGTATTGCATGCGTATATGCAGTATCAAGGCTAAGGTAGACTAAACATTATATGGGAACTGTATTCTTTTGTAGGTTAACTCTTACTTGGAGGCGAACAGAATTGTGGCCAAGGAGTATGATGCAGTGAGTGCGGATGTAGTGTTGCTTGCATCTAATCAGCTGAACCAATCGTCTTCAGTCAAAGGACCTCAAAATGGGGAGCATAAAATGCAAGAAAGCAATAATGACTTCGTATGGGTTGACCCTGGTTCATGCTGCTATGCTTTGTACTCAAAGCTGAACTCTGGCAAGGTTATTTTGCTGCAGTCCCCTTTGGCCCTTTCAAAAGCTTTGAAGGTACTCCATGAACCTTCTATCTGAAAAATTCGCTATAGAGTTTGTTATATGTGTTTATGATCATAATATTATTAACCATTTGCCTCATTGGGTTTATGAAAATGTTGTTTTAGTACTTGTTATTCTTTTTGCAATAAAACTAAGAGTGATTGTTCTCTTTGTTTTAATGTCTCAGAACCCAACTGAGTTGGATGGGTTAAGAAAAGCGCACATTCGGGATGGTGCAGCTGTTGTACAATATTTTGTCTGGTTGGATAAGCAGGTAGCTTTTGAGATTTTGTTTTCATATTAGCAATATTCTTGGGTACAAAATACTGATACTTTTCTCCTTCAATTCATTTATTTGAGTTTTAATTTTAATATTGATATCCTATTTTTTTGCGATTTCCAATCTCATCCGGTTAATTAATTGACATGTACAAGTAATACGAGTTGAATTTAGATGCTTAATCTTTATCCAATCCAAAATTTGCAGATGCAGGATGTTTATGGGGCTTCTGGTTACTTCCTGGAGGGGGATGGAGAAAAGAATAAGAGGCATTTGTAATTTCCTTATCCTGGCTAGTGTGACAGTTTTCTATAATTAGTATATTTAGATATTTCTAAAATTAAGATGTAATGGAATTAATTGTTGCAGGGGATCCATGAAACTGACAGAGGTGACTGTAAGTGATAAGCTGGAAAGTTTTCGAGCAAAAAAAGAGGTAATGCAAGTTCATATTAAACACAAAACAGGTTATTGCATATAGGAAAACAGTCTGTCAAAGAAACTATTAATTGCAGGTAGTTGCAGTAAATCTGTGTATTAGTCAAGGATACCTGCTGAAAAAGGTTTCCTTTTTTATGATATTCGCAGCATTTTAGGGGCTTAAGTTTTCCTACTATATCATCTGTTGGTCCAAATGCGGCAATTATGCATTATTCACCAGTACCGGAAACATGCGCTGAGCTTGATGCAGAAAGCATATATCTATGTGACTCAGGAGCACAGGTTTTTTTTTTTAATTACTACAAATATTTTGGTCATGTTAGCCACTTTCTTTATTCCGAATGCTTGGGTTCGTTAATGATAATGTTTATGATATTATTGAAGTACTTAGATGGAACGACTGATATAACTCGCACAGTTCATTTTGGAAAACCTTCAGCACACGAGAAAGCTTGCTATACCGCAGTAAGTCATCGTGCATATGTTGTATCGGTCGTGAGAATATATGCTCTGCCTCCAGTTTATTCTTTTGTTGAAAGTCTGACATTTTAATTTCATCTAGGTTCTCAAGGGTCATATTGGTCTTGGTAATGCTCGATTTCCTAACGGAACCAGCGGTATTGCAACTTCCCTTTTTTTTACTGAAATTATTTCATTTTTATTGCAAGTGGTCTAATTAGAAGGAATATAGATGTTTCTTTTTGTGTTCTAGTAATTTTACAGAAGCATTAAATTGTTTTTAACAGGTCACACCCTTGATATTCTTGCTCGTCTGCCTTTATGGAAGGATGGCCTTGATTTTCGACATGGTACCGGCCATGGAGTTGGATCATTTTTATTTGTTCATGAAGGTGAGTAATTGACGGACTAATGGCCACACACGTGTTGTTCAATGTTTGGTCACTAATACATTTTTCTGATGCAAACCATATTGAACAGGACCTCATTTGATTAGTTTCAGACCCCGGAATGTACCAATTCAAGCCTCGATGACTGTGACAGATGGTTAGTAAATTGTTTCATGCTCTCCTTCCAGTATTCTAGAACTTGGAAGTAATTAATTTTGCTTTTTTCTACCCGTTCAGTTCATATTCTCATAATATTGGTTGAGCTAGAATAAAATTGTCTCATAAATGATAATGGATTGGTATGCATTTCTCAGAACCTGGGTACTATGAGGATGGGAGTTTTGGCATAAGGCTTGAGAATGTTCTGGTTGTAAAAGAGGCTGATACGAAGTTCAATTTTGGCGATAAAGGTTACCTAGAATTTGAGCACATAACATGGGTATGTTTCTTTTACCTGGAAAACAAATGATAGCAACTGCAAGTCCGTAAGTTAGGGCTGTAATTGTGTGGAGTCGAACTTTCAATATTTTACTGGTTTCAATATGAGTAGGGCTCGACTTGTATTAGATGTGTGTCAATGTTTTGAACTTAGATACGGCTCGACTTGATTAAATGTGTGCCAATGTTTTGAACTTAGATACAGCACGTTAAAAATAATTGGACTTGAATTCGGCACATATGCACACACAACACACACATATATACATATAAATAATTCATAAATCCAAAACTAAGCCCTAAATTATTCCAAACAAATTCTTATTGTTAAATATTCAAACAAATTATAATAATTTATTTTAAATTTGATATTGTAATTAAATTTAACTAGTACAAATATAAAACTTGTTGCAAATTACTAAAATATTAAAATTTGTTTAAAACATATTGTAAATTCAAATGATCAGAAGTAAAAAAAAAAATCACAAACCAAAATGAATATTAGACAAACAAATAATAAAATGAACTCTAAAGATCCAAATTATCAAATTTAATATAATGGATGAGATATTAAATTTGCAATGTTCATATAAGAAATTATTTAAATTTTAAGTTCAAAATATTACCACTTTTTTATTTTGTAAATGCATTTGGATGGTTTGGTGATAAATAATATGATAAATTGTGCTACAATAAACTGGAGATGCAATTTATTTTTTAATATTACAGTTTTAAAAACTGTTGATATTAGTATAATTTGCATTGTATATGGAGATATATATTATTTTAAAATAATCAAATTAATATAACATGTAAAAATCATTATGTATGAATAATAATAAAAACAACGGAACGGTAATGTGATTACCGTATGAACCATAATATTACAAAAATGAGTCGGTTTATGAGCTCTTCGGTTCAAATTCAACTTGTTCATTAACAAACTTTAGTTTAGATTAGAGTTCGAATTGAGATTTTTATTAAATGAGTATGAGCCTAAGATGAATCCTTTGCAAGCCGAGCCAGCTCGTCAAGAGTTCAGCTCATTACAGCCTCGAAATGTAGGGGCTGAAGCATAGTACTTATTTTTGAAGTTCTAGCATTAGAAATTAATTTCATACTACCAGAAGTCGTCCAAGTTACTTTTTTGGGAGAAATTATGTTGTTAATTAATGCACACAATAAATGTGGTGATGGATATTGCCATTGTTTTCGGAACCATCATTTGCAGTTTAATGAAAAATATTTTCCTACTAGCTGCTTTAAGCTAATTTCTGACATTTTAATTTTATTTACAGGCACCATACCAGAAGAAGATGATAGAGTTGAGCCTTTTAACACCTGAAGAAATAGATTGGCTGAATGGCTACCACTCAAAATGTAGACAGATTCTGGCCCCATTTTTGGATGAACACGAGATGGCATGGCTGAATAAGGCCACTGAACCTGTAGTGGCAAGAATTTCTACTGGTACAAAGTGAACAGGCCATTTCTCCTTCACTTCCCTTGCTTAAGGGAGAGATGATTAAAATAAAAGCTGTGTGGGCATTGACAAGTCTGCTCGATAGATTCCATGGCGAAACTTAAGATATGGTATCTTAGTTTTATGTTGAGTAGTTTATAACTTAATAATCAGCAGAGAATTATGGCCACAATCAATTTATTATTTTTACTTTTAAGTTTGTTATAATTCGTTTCTACCATTCTATATGGGATGCAGCAGATACACAATCTACTTGACAAGACTCTTGGTTAATTGTTTTGCTATTGAGTTGGACACCCATGTTGGATTTTGTGCCATAAGAGTTCAAAATAAGACGTGAATAATATCATGTTAGGCCTAAAGAATCCATTGATCTGTCTGGTCTTTGTTTTATGATTTATCAACCTGAATACAATAAATATTTGCATATTTTCCTTATAAAAGAACATAAACAATGGCATTAAGAATATGTATGTAACCTTGCTATGCTTGCTTCTATTATGAAGATATGACATTCTCCTTCCATGAGCAAAGCCTAGCCGTGAGACTGTAAACTCTACATCTGAATGAAAATACACGGTGGAGCAAATCTGAAAATTGAGCTTTTCCAACTGCTTTAGGATGCACTAATAATCCACATCCACATTTTGTAGCTTTAAAGTCTAATGACAATGTTCTTTTCTCTCTCTCTCACTCTCACTCTCACTTTATGTATTGAGATTAGGAAGACAAATCAAATTTATCTCCTCTCCACCGTCCTCTAAGATCTCTTTCACAATACCTTCTACACAGACTCCAGCCGCTCTCCATCTTCCTCTCTACAATCGCTGCCCATGCTTTCTCGATGCCGATTAAAAAAAAAAAAAAGAGGAATCTATTTTCTTGAGAATGTACGATGAAATTAGAGGGTACCACAAATTGATAATGCTTGACTTAAAGTTGATCGTGTTTGTAGTATCCTCCATTAATTTCGATCTATAAATTCACTCCATTAATTTCGATTTATAACATAAAAAGATCTTTGCCCTTACGTTTTCCTGAATAAGCCATACTGCAAGAAGATGTTTGGTAGCAACTGCTATTTGCCGTTCGGTAGCATCTTTACTTGAAAAATCCTTTGTGTAAGAAGCCCTGATGTTCCCTATATAATCCTTCAGCATCCTTGATTTCTCATACTTCTCCTTATCACTTTGTTGTCTCTTCAAGGAGCTGTTGGCTGCTAGGAAAACATATTTGAATTCTTTTGGATTTATTGGATTATTCCAAAATGTCAACCATGTGACAGTATTGTCATGCCTTATTTCTTTCCAGCTTTCACCGGCAAGAGGACTTTCTGGAATTGGGGCATCTTTTCCAATGTTGATAGTGATATCACTTGGATGAATTCTAGTTTTTAGCTTTCCCATCTGATACCAAACATGGAATATTTACAAAAAAAAACTCGTAAAAAAAGAATTAGTGCAAATATCTCAGATCAAAATACTTCAAAGTACACAAAAATTCTTTTTGTTTGTAATAGACATGTTATTAACTTATTACCTTTGGGTGCTCTCCACGGCCTCGAAACAACCCAGGCGGTTCAACTCTAAAGTTTCCAACCTGAAATTTAGATTAACCAGAGAGGCCAAAGTGAATAGAAGGGGATATTTCATATTATGTTTAAGATGTTGAAGAGATTTAAATTCTGTGTCAATGAAGAAAGAAACAATTAAATACAAAACATTGAAGGGGATTAAACCACAACGACATTAATCTACGCCATACACTTGACAAGTACACACTATGTATCTTTCATAATATGATATTTTGTCAGACTTCTTCATAAGTGGAGCTTTAAATATATATCCATCCCAAGCGACTTAAGGTACAGTAATAGACTTAATTTTTCTTCAATTTCAATCATTTCTTATTTTTCAACTCACCAAATAAATGTCATGTATCTTTTCTTCTTTCTTTTACCCTATTTTTCTCCCTCAAAATTCAAGGTATGTAGAATCATTCTATTTTCAAAATCAGAAGATCTTTTAATTATATATAAAAATAATGAACACAAAAACAGCAGTATAATATAGAACTCCATAGCAATTTTTACTCAAATAACCAAAAATTAAAAAATGTGTCACATTGAGGCAACCTTCTCCTTAACACCATCAACAATAGCCCACATGTACTTCTCCTCTTGTTTCAATTTCTCTTCTCTTATTGCCTTCTTCTCCTACATGAATGACAACCAGTTAAATATTTAATTTTGTAACAAAACACCAACAAAAATATTCGCCACGAAAATCTGCCAACCTAAAGTACCTATAAAAGCATTTACCACAAACATGACTTAGGACAGAATTGATTGTTTTTCAAACAATGCAATGCTATGGAAGTACTTGCCTTAACTACAAGCAAAAGCAAAAAAAAAATTCTGAAAATAGTGCGAGGAAAAACCACTAGAGTGGTGAGGAACATTTGTGTGCCGATCATTTTAAATCATCTAAGAAATAGACCGAGAAATGTTGTTGAGGGCAATCCTTTTTATGGCCTTAGGCCAACAATCATACATTGGGCCATTTATTGTTGAAATTACTAACAACAATTACCTTTCCACTACCATTTTGTACAAATTATATTAATATTTAAATACTAATGCACATTGTTTTCAAATTCCACCAAATGATGCAAAAGCTTATAAAAGCCTATGTTTGATGTCATTACAAAAAAAAATTATCGATGATGATAGTTTGCATTAAAAATAGCAAATAAACTGTTTTGATCACGAGATCACAGAAAACCCACCTTCAAAGACATATTAAAACTAACTCAAACCTCTAGAAGGAGCTAACAAATTATATATACTTCTTAGCAGGCAAAGAAGATGTCTATCATAAAGAGCTCTTTAGAGCACCACGTCCAAACTAACCTTGAGCAAAATGCCCAATGAACTGGCAGTTAACCTCTAAAGTTAAGAAACGGAACTTCCAGAATCAAGTTTTAGTTTTATACTAATCAGTTACAGTTATTAGTTCATTGGGAGTGACCTACAATTCTCTTTGCTCACAAATCAGTAACCTATTGATAAAGAAGTATTATGGAAATTAGATTTTGTAGATATCATCATAAACTCTACTATAAATGAGACAGAAGGCTTCTAGTGAAGCGCGGTGTTCAGTATTAGTGCACACAGACCAGTATACCTTACCCCTTAAAATAATCAAGAGTACTTAGATAGATATTGCAGAAGGGAAAAAAGGAAATTGGTATTGTGCCGTTTAGCTTTCTGTCCGACAACCAACTTACCTCTGTACTCATCTGTTTCTTCTTATCTTTTTCCTTTTGACACCAATCATATATTGGTGAGAAATTACACTTCTCCAAATCTTTAATGACATGATTCTTCCCAAGTAGTTTCCGCCAATCGTTCCAAAAGTTCTCTTTAAATTTTTCCTTTTGCATGTAATCAGTGTCTTGCATCACTGCAAACATTGTTGCAACCTGCAAAGTAAAATTATCTTAAGTAAAACAAATAACATGCTGAAACTTTAGGTAATACGATATTGTACCAGCCACTGAGTCAAGATAAAGAAGGAGAAAATGTACGAAGGAGAGGAGAGAAAGAAACTCACTTCTTCTTGCGCAGGAGTCAAATCAACTGGCTTCCCTTCATAAAGCATTTTGATCCCATGAGGTTGGTAACGAGGTGGAAAAATGACCCCATTGTGAACCAAGGTGGACCATTTTCTCTGTCCATCACCAGAGCCAGGTGGAGTTCTCATTGGTTTGGAGTATTCTGAGTTTTTCATTGTTTTCTTAGATGTCTGCATTGTTTTCTTGAATGAAGAAGGAACTGCCTTTTCTACTTTTTGCTTAGATGAAAACAATTTCTTCTCAGGCGTCATTGACGTCTTCATTCTTTGGGAAATAGGTATATGATCGTTTTCATCGTCTTCTTCTTTTACCTTTGGTTCCGTGACCGAAATTTGCTCAACTTTCACTGATGTAGATGAACTCGGAATCTTTGCCTTTTTATAAGACTGACTTGTGGAATTTTCTTTGTCCAAAGGTCTCTTACCTGACACTGTGGAAGACTTATCTTGTACAATAGTCCTGGTGGTACCATTTTGCTGCTGTTTGGAAGCCAAAGGTTTCTTTTCGACATGATAGGATGCATTACTATGTGATGTCCCCAGATTAGACTTATTCAATCTCAATGATAAGGGTTTTCCATCGTCAGAGTCTTCAGAAGATTCTTTAACACCGATCTTTGGTTTTGGAGAAGGTGACAATCCAAGAGGAGGCGACGTGAGCCTTCTGTTAGCATGGTTTGAATTCAATCTATTTGGTTTAGAATCATTAGAAGTGCTACGTCTTTTGAAAACTATAGGTCCATCCTCGTCATCACTATAGTCATTCACCATACTTGTGCTGTGACTAGCCACTGAAACGTGCTGTGATGGCATTTATCTCCCGTCAATTTCTGACCAAGAAAGTAAATGAATCATTCATTTGGAAGAAGGGATATGTGGCACAATAAAACAATAATACAATTAATATAAGGGCTAAAACATCAAACATCAATTAAGAAGCATAATGAGATCCAAAACATCCCTGATATTTTTTATATTTACTTACATAGATATATCATATAGTGAGCATTCCCAAACTCAGTTCAGACACATTTACCCAAAGTTCCTTTTTGGAAGAAACATAAATTTAGCATTCACAATAATTTCATTGTGGGCATAATTTTGTCATTCTAAAATGAAAATCAACTATTCTCCTTCACGGAGCATATATTAGATTTATCTTTCCCAATTTCTCAGAAACCAAAAGGGTAATGTTTAGCTATTAGCCATTACTAATTTGTTTATCTTCTTTACCATCACATAATCATAATGTACATAATTCACACAGACAGATCATGAGTAAACATTCAGAAAAGAAAATCATAAATAAATTCATTAACATCAGATCAGATGGTGTTTTATATAGGAACCCTAATTATTTCCAATTCGCGTAGTCAACAAACAATTTTATGAACATGTATAGAAATCAAACCCTAATGAAATTGGAGGAGTGATTGTCAAAAACATACTTGAATAGAATAGTTTTACTTGGAGTAGCTGATCGTAGATCTAGCAGATCTTAGTAGAGAGATCTGATAGGAATAAGAAAATAAAAGAAGATTGGCGAGACTCACTGTAAGGCCCCTTTGGAGATAGAACCTAGACACGAATGAGAGTGTTTGGTAGGTTTACAGCCCTTGTGGCTCAAAATATTTTTCTAAGGATATAAATATTCAGAAGGAGACCATATGTTTTTTATCGGTCGTATCGGCGGTAGGTAGAATATAATATTTCACTAGGGATACCGAAATTCAATGCGCATATCTGGCTACAATTTGGGATTAAATTAGCGACCTTCTTGACAGATTTGGTAATTAGTGTTACCAAAAAGATCCAGATTTGATCACGTGAGCACGCAATGTCATTTTTTGCATACGACATAAACCTCAAGTCAGAAGTTCTAAAGTGACCAAAAGTAACATCATATTCACGAGCAATCTAGAAATTACATAAGAGCTAGCTACATTGCCGAATGAAGAACATAAAATTCAGTCTTCCAAAATGACATCAATGGTGGAAAATTGCTTGTTATACTAAGGTGATTGTTACCTCAATTCCTATATGCTCAATGAAGGAACATAGCTGACTAATAATAAATTATTTGCCAAATCTATATCTCATGTCATGGCTTATGTGCAAAACTTGTTAATTGAATATCATCAGTATCTTGTTCCCTTCCTAATATAAACTGAAAAGCAAACTATAATCCCACAAATACGTTAAAATTGAAGGATTTTAAAAAGTCCGAATGCTACTCAATCCAAGTTGACAATATCATCAACTCTTAATTTTGATTGATAGTTAACAACTTGAAAATTTACGAAATGGCTTGCCAGTCAGCTCCTAAACTTTAAAAAAAAAAAAAAAAAAAAAAAAAAAATTGTTGCATACTCCAAAA
>JAYMTC010000192.1:0-13952 GCA_036897605.1 Melianthus villosus
GTTATTTTGGTGTTAATTTTCACTTTTACCCTCAATTTTAACGAATGTTTAGCTTGCGTTTAACTTCCGGACTGTAGGTAACATCGAAAATGAAGTTCGAAGACTGCCAGTGCCAAAGTGAAAGTTCAAAAACTATAGGTGAAAAATGAGATAAATCCAGAGACAACCGGTGTCATTTTTCCTAATTATAAATAAATTAAGTACATTTATAATATTATACTGAAATATAAAAATTAAGTTATAAGTTCTAAGTAAAATAAAAAAAATGTTTTGGACTATCGTTGATAAAAGTTGTAAAACATAAAATCTAGTAAATAAAATATAAAATGATGATCTACATGTGAAAGGCGCTAAAGATGCAAGCGCAACTTATGCATATCGCCTTGTCTTTCTCATTTTTTTTTGGTAATAGCGCATCGCCTTTGACAATTATTGTTGTCTCTGTTCATTTTTTAAAGTTGAGTTCTAGTAAACATGTCCAATTTTTATACAAACTAAATATGAGTTGATATGTATAAATAAATTAAAAAAAAAAAAAAAAATTCTTAAGAACATTTGATACTTTTAGTTTAGAATTAAAAAGGACAACTAATTTTAAAGAAAATGGAAATAAAAAGAGCAAGTAACGGATGGAGTATATATCAATATCCTTGAGAACAACCTTGGTGATGACGGTCCCCAAAAAAATATCAAATGCACTTTCACCTGCATTTTAAGTGAGCGTTGCAAACTGAGATTAAAAACTTCCTGCGCCATTTTATACCATGGAACTTGAACTACATACATTTCAGGTTAAAAACTTCCTGCGCCATTTTATACCTTGAAACTTGAACAACATACATTTCCTTCCTAACAAAACTTAGGCATAATAATGGGACATATAAAATCAAACCCACAGCTAATCTATAGATTTGGGTTTTGTTGCTTACTTCAAAATCTCAGGTTATTACTACAATACATCCACAAAGAATCGAGTTGACACAAACATGCTAGGAAATGTACCTTGCAGCATCAAATGATATAAGAGCTTTGATGAGATGAACACTTACATCCTAAAAAAGTAGGCTCTATGTATAATAGTCAATAGCATAAGGTGCACAGATACAAGAACACCCCGTGTAACCATAAGATAAGGAGCGGCGTGAGGGGGCACCACTTATAAAAATAGGCAAAGAAAAAATATTAATTATTATTAGTAAAAAAAAAAAAAACCAACACTACCAAAACCGTTAACCTAAAATAATTTGTGTAGGTTACATGAATCATATATGTATTCACGATATATCAGTAACATGAATATATCTTCTCCACTTACTTCGGTCCAGCGAGATGCATCCATCCAAATTCCTTATATGCATGTCTTTCTAAATCACTTCATTCCAAACCATTATTGGTCTACCTCTCGTCCTAATCAAGTATCTATAATCTACTATTTCTATCACCGAACTGGTGCATCTAAAGGCCTCCGCTAGATATAACCAAATGATTGTAAGTGGTTCTCACACATCTTATCTCCAATCGATGTGGCCAATCTTTTGTTCATATTCTCTTTATTGCCCAACATTCAGTACTATATAATAAAGCTGGTCGAATCATTATCATATAGATCTCCCTCTTTCGCTTTAAATGTATCTTTTTATCACATAAAATACCTGTAACGCTCCTCCATTTTAACAGACTAACCTAAATCATATGGTTAACATTGCCTACAACATCCTTTCGTAAAATTTATCCAAGGTATCAAAAATTGGTCGCTCATTTGAATTACTTCACCGTCTAGCATTACCACACATTGAATTATTCTTTTCTTTTGTTAAGTTTATATTAAATGTACTCTGTCTTTACTCCACTTAGTCGAAAACCACAAGATTCTAAAATTTGCCTCAACAACTCCAATTTATTATTTACTCGTTCTCTAGTTTCATCCACCAACACAATGTTATCAACGCACAACATACACCAAGGCACATCTTCCTTAAATATATTTTGTCAATTCATCCACCATTATAGTGAAAAGGAATGACATAGTACTGATCCCTGATATAACCCTATCGCAATAGAAAATTCATTGGTCGGTCATTTACACGCCCTCACACTAGTCTTGACATTCTTGTACATGTTCTTAATTATATCAATATACTTTAGTTTAACTATTTTTTTTCATAAAAAATTACCATGTTGGATTATCATATGTTTTTTTTTTAAATTTATAAAAATTATATGTAAGTCTCTCTCTCTAACTTTAACTCTGTAATGTTCAATTTGTCAAATTAAAACTATATGCGGAGAATCATTCAAAATTAAAAGATTCCTAAGTTGGGAGAGTCGACTATTTTTCTTTATATTTTAACACATTCATATTTTAAATAATTTTTTATTAAAAATATATATTATTAACAAAAAGAAATATTAATATTATGAATCAGTTTAATTTTTTATAAATTAATATCTAAATATATAATAACAATTAAATATAATTTATTAATCTAACAAAAAATTTACATTAAAATATGATAATAAAAATATGTAAATATATTATCATTAAGTCCAAGTATAAACATAAAAACATACACTAAGCCCATTAAATTTTGTACAACCCACCAAAAAATAAGTATAACCCTGAAAATAACACACATATCTTTCCTCCTCAAGTAGTTGCCTCCTCCAATAGTAGTTGTGCCTCCTCCATGGTTCAATCCTCTGCGCCTCCTCTCTTTCGCCTCCTCTCTTTCAGCCGCACTTCCTCCCTCTTTGCTTGCAATTCCCTACACGATTCTTGTGAAGATTTGAGGATTTGCGATCCTAACATGAGATTCAACTATATTTTATGTGATTCCTGCAACTAAGATATGAATTATAAGTCAGTTAGAGCAATTTTGAATATCTCATTTTTCTTATAAATTGACACCAAAGTACTATTCCTCTATTCATTAGACATTCTTCTATATTTTCAAATCATGTTTAATAGGATCATCAACCACTTAACATTTACTTTACCAAGACATCTTCATATCTCAATTAGAATGTTGTGCCCAACTTCTTTACGTGCTTTCTTTTTTTTTAGAACATCATTCACTTCAAGCTCCCTAATTCTTCGAATAAAATTTCGATTGAGATCATTAAATAGTATATATACATCTCCTAGGCTTTGGATATGATTTTTGGTGAACAACTATATAAAATAGGTACGCCACCTCTCTTTGATCTCATCGTCTTTAACTAGATTGACACCAGTAATTTGAACTTGTCTCATTTTTCACCTATAGTCTATAAACTTTCACTTTGACACTAGCAATCTACAACTTCACTTTCCATGTCAGTTATAGTCCTAATGCTAGTGCAGGTTAAAACATCGGTTAAAACGAATAGTACAAATGAAAACTTATACTAAAATGACCATTGAAAAAATTGATATAAATTCAGAGACTAATAGTGAAAATTGGCCTAAGTTCATGGTCAATGGTGAAATTTAGCTTATAAATTTTCTGATTATAGAAATTTTATTATTTTAAATATATAGATATTTGTTCCTTTTTTGTATTTTTATATATTGACCGTATTTATAAAATGAAGATAGAAGAACACTTTCTCTTTTCGCTTGTGTACGGAAGTGAGAAATTATTCATATTATTTATTATTTATATTATTCTTATTTTTTTTTATAAGAGGCTAGATATTACCCTAAAATCTATAAATTTTGTCTTCAAACTTCATTTTTATTTTATAAAAAATTATTGATTTTGTAACTTGATTCAATTATATGCTCTATTATGTGTAGTTGTAAACTTATTGTAAATTCATAATATTCTTTGTCCTACCTTGTATTTAAATTTGTAGATAACCTTTTTTCTTTTTCTATAAATAGGTTTACATACGAGTAACATGAAAAGAAATATTTATAAATTCACCTTAGTTTACAAA
Source organism: Melianthus villosus (assembly GCA_036897605.1). NCBI lineage: Eukaryota > Viridiplantae > Streptophyta > Magnoliopsida > Geraniales > Francoaceae > Melianthus > Melianthus villosus. The sequence continues at coordinate 3,922 of JAYMTC010000192.1, forward strand.
TACATATAATACAAGAATAATAATACAAAAATCCTTATCCCAAAATAATTTAGGGTGTACTACAAAAATCATATATGAATTCACGATACATCAGCAACATGAATCCAGTGAGATGCATGCATCCAAATACCATATATGCATGTCTTTCTAAATCACTTCAAATACATATAATGGAGCATATAAAAAAATTAAGTCACAAAATAAATAAATAAATCTTAAATATAAATACAAAAACAATTTTAACTATAATATGAAAATAAAAAATAAAACAAGATATAAAAAGATATGAATATAAAACTTATGGATTTCAAAGTTAATTCTAATCTCGTATAAAAATAATAATGTAAACAATATAAATATACAAATAAAAACAAGTATTTATTATATTTAAACTAAGAAAAATTCAAAAGTTAAAAATTTTTCACAACAAATTTCACAATTGACCCTTAAATTTATGACAATTTTTATCAATGGTCCTTCTAATATGAGTTTCAAATTTTACCATTCATTTTAACAAATGTTAACTAGCATTTAATGTTAGGATTTCGTATGACGTCGAAAGTGAAGTTGAGAGACTGCAAATCCCAAACTAAAATTCAAGGACTATGGTTGAAAAATAAGATAAATTCAGGGACCATCAATGTCATTCACCCGATATAATTATTATAACCTTACTAAAAATAAAAATAAAATAGAACTATAAATATATTAAGTATAGTTATATTACAATGACATATAAAAGAAATTATGTGCTCAAAATACAATAAATATAATAAAAGATGTTTATTAACGTTGAAAAAAGTTGTATAACATTATATCGAAAGAACATTTCGTAAAAAAAAAACACTACATATGAGAATAGAAAGTAAATTGAGCGAGAATTACTAAGATCCGGAAAAGAATATCTCATTTATTATCTCCATATTTTTAGGTACATTTTAAAACATCCTTAATTTAAGGCAAGTTGTTAAAATTCAGTTGAGGAAAATCTTCTTTAAATCAAAGAGAAAATATTGCTGATTTGATTTTAACTTAATTGTATTTCTACCTTAAGGTATATCTCTTGGTTCGATATAAATATCCCACTAGTGTTTTTTGTTTTTCAATAAGTTGAATGAAATAAATCTATACATGGTATCAGAGCAGATCATAATCAATTTATGACAAAAATTATCAGGTCTGTCATGGCCAGTGAAACTGAAGGCCAAACGGTCATTCCTACTCTTTCTACTAATTTTTTGAAAATACCATGGTACCCATTACGGGCCACAATCTTCATAGCCAAAATTTCGGTTTATGGACTCAATCAATGGTGATTTTTGTGTGTGGAAAGGGGAAAGAATATTACCTGATCGGTGCTGCTGTTTAACCGGAGGAAAACACTCATGCCTATCAAAACAAGTGAAACAAGTGAAAATTTCATGTATTAGAAAACAACAACAGAAATCTGGGACGCAACCCATGCTACGTACTCCAACAAGGAAAATACTTCCGCTGTGGTTGAAATTAAAGGAATCATCGGTGATCTTAGACAGGGAAAGTCATCGGTAACATAATACTTTGACCAATTGATTTGATATTGGCAACGATTAGATATCTTATGGGATGTCATGTAGAATTGCGTTGAAGATGACAAACAATATAAGAAGATTCAAGAGAGGGAAAAATATATAAATTTTGTTGAGACTGGATCAAGAACTTGATGAGGTTCGAGGAAGAGTTCTTAGCACTAAACCTTAGCCCAGTGTCCGTGAGGCTTTCGCATAAATACGGAGGTAGGAAAATCGTAAAAAAGTGATGCTGGGAACGCCATAAAGACAACCCAATCCAGAAGGATCAGCCCTCGTTGTAAACGGGCAATTTTAGAACTCCTTACGTGGAGGACAATCTAATAACTCAGTCAGCAATAATAACCAGAAGCGGAACAATCGTCCATGGTGTGATCATTGCAAAAAGTTAGGACACATGAAGGAAACATGTTGGAAAATACATGAAAAACCAAATTATTGGTAGCCTTCTCCTCGATCATATCAAACAAATAGAAGTCTTGCAGAAAATGCTCCAGTCCATAATCCAGAATGTCTTCAACTCTAATGAGAGTAGTACAACAACTATGATACAACAAGGTAACTCGCTCTTAGTGCAAGAAAAATTCTATGCAATAGATTGCAGACTCGAGAACATCTTATCACATGACGGGAGACATTACAACATTCAGTGAACTCAGACCAGCTATAAAGGGGACCTCTGTGCGAATTGCCAATGGAACCTATTCAGAAGTGACTGGTATAAATTCAGTCATTATATCAAAGGAAATCAAGTTAAATTCAGTCTTATTTGTGCCTAACTTAGACTATAATTTACTGTCTATCAGTAAAGTCACAAAGGATCTTAATTGTGTCACTAAGTTCTCTTATATTTTCTGTGAGTTTCAGGCTTGAGCTTGAGGAGAACGATTGACAGTGCTGAAATGAGTACGAGTCTCTATCTCTTGAGGACTGAAGCCTTTAGATGTCTTCAACCAAAGCTCTCATATGCTGTTTCAACTCAGAATAAAGACAGTACAATGCTATGACATTATAGGTTAGGCTATCCAAATTTTACATATTTGAAAAGGCTGTTTCCAAATCTGATCAATAAAAATTCGATATTTTTTTATTGTGAAGTCTGTCAATTATCTAAGTATCCTATGAGTACTTTTCCTATTCACCCATACAAAAAATCACATCCGTTTTACATGATTTATAGTGACATTTGGGGACCTTCCTGAGTAAAAAAAATATTTCTTGGTATAGGTGGTTTGTCATATTTATTGATGATCATACTAGACTCATCTGACTTTTCTTAATGAAGGAGAACAATTATTTCAAAATTTTCACAAGATGATTGAAAATCAGTTTTAGACAAAAGTTTAAATTTTCAAAACTGACAATGGAAGAGAATTTTTCACTCTGTCATTGGGGAAATATCTTAGTGAACATGGGATCATTCACCTTAGTTCTTGTGTTGATATACCATAATAGAATGGTGTAACTGAGAGAAAAAATGAAAAGAGTTGGATCCTGAGAGAACTTAGTGCAGAGAATGAATGTCAGTTCGATGGGACGAACTCGATGAAAAATTACTAAAGGAGCTTAGGGAACCTTGCCCTCATTTCTTTGAAATCCCACTATAGTAATGCCAATAACACATATTGGAAATTACACGTTCACTCATGTTCCATTTTTTTGGGGGAAAACAGTACTAATTGCCACATATTTGATTAACTGAATGCCTTCTCATGTCCTAAATTTTCAAATCCATCATTTCTATCTATCCCCATATTCGGTTTATGTTCAATCTATTTTAAAAAATATTTGGATGCACATCATTTGTCTATATTCATCAATAGAACCACAACAAATTTGATCATAGGTCAATTAAGTGTATTTTTTTAAGGGTATTCTTGACATCAAAGTGAATACAGATGTTACTCTCCAGTCACAAAAAATCTACAAAACCATAGATGTTACATTTTTTGAAGAATAACCATTCTACCCCACATCTAACATTCATGGGAAGAACACCACAGAGGAATATCATATTTTCTCTCAATCTGTCATAATACCTGATCTGGTTCCGGTTTCTATGATTCTCAGTTCTTCTAGTCATATTTTCAACTCAAATTCAGTCCCTACTGTATCTATGATTTTTTATCCTAATCCAATTATTCTCATAAGTAGTCCTTCCCTTAGTTGCAGGAATCTTCGAGAAGGAGAACGAGTATGTCTCGGAGCCTCGATTCTCAATATATAATTTTTATAATTTTTAACGATTCCACGCTTCTCTTCTCGCACCTGCTCACGCTTCGTGCAACTATGAGATAGAAAACCCTGGATCACAGTAATACCCGACCCCGAGGAAGTGCAGACACTGGATCCCAGTAACATCTATGCTTGCTTGGATGTAAATTCACGCTCTATTGCACACTAATTTTTCATCCCTTCATGTTGTAGTATGCTTGTGTAAAGGTCCCTTGCTTTGGAGAATGTGGTTATGCACTAGTTTGTATTCATAAACCTTGATTCCATGTGGTTGTCTTCGGGAATGTGATTATCATATCTGGTGTCAATGTGAAGTTTTTCTGGTGTTGCTTGAGTCCACCTCCACCACATCCCAACTCCAGGAAATGTATATCTGACCAACCTCTTAAACCTGTAAAAGTAGAAAGGAACTATGCAGAAAGATTGAATGCCCATGAAGTTTGTATATACCAAAGAAGTCAATTAAAATTTATTTCCTGAGTAAACATTTAAATTAATGATTTTATATTGAAACTTGAACTATTCTTTTTTTCCCTTCTAAAAGTAGGTTTGGCACAATTTCTAACAAAAAAAATAACTCCTAATTTGGAAGTTCAATACAACAGTGGCAGCCAATCAGTACATTTTCTTGCATGGGCACTTCAGCCCTAGTTATATGGTTCTACTTCTTCCTCAAATGTGACACATGCACAGTCTATGCCAATGCCAAGGCCAATACCAATCGGTTAATTAAATCGAAAAATTAAAAAAAAAAAACACAATCTATTAGATTACATGGCCTGTACATCTCTTCTTAACATTAATAACCAAAAATTAAATTTGAAAGAAAAAATAATGCCCATGAGCTTGGCATAAGAGAAAAAGAAAAAGGAAAAAAAAGAATGTCAACCAAAAATTTACAATGCCAACTTACTGGTCAGTCTTAGCTATGTATTTGGGTGACTGATAAGTTTGAATCCAACTTTTCACTATCAAAGAAGGACGCAAACCCAGAATCGGTCATTTTCAGCTTGTTTCACTTTAATACTGTTGAACATAATATCTCTTGTTTCTTCCTGAAAAAACTCCATCCCCTCCCTATCTTTTTCTTAGGAACTGACTTACTTCGTGGTTTTAATTCTAGATTAGGCGTGGTACTCTCACTACTAGCAGGCAGCACTAGCATTTCATCTGGTTGGTCTTCTTGCTCTATCTCATTAGGTGGTTGACCTTGTCGCTGCTCTCGGAAAAGCATCAACAGTTTCTGAGCTTTCTCCTTCCCTCTTGCAGTTCCATTCACTGAAATGGACACCAAAGCAGGTATGATCCCTTCTTCTAGGACCATTTGACTGCATTTTTCATTCTCATTGCACAAAATAAACAGGCATGCAGCAGCTTGCTCCTGCTCAATGTCCTCTCCACTGTCTAATACCATTGCTAATCCACCAATAAGACAAGAAGATGATACCATTTCGTCTTTTCCTGCTTTACTTGACGCTAAATTTATCAAGACAGCTATGGACTTTTCTGTCCATCTGTGGTCGTCAGAGACCACAAGAGACTGGAGGACACTGATAATGCCAGCTGAAAGGAGGTTTGTGATATTGGAGTAGTTGGTAGAGAGATTATAGAGGGTATGAAGTGCGTCAAGCTTGGACTGGGTTTCACTTTCAGCACGAAGGCACTGGAGTAAGAAGGAAACAACATGGCTTGAACCAATAACCGTCTTAGCTTCATCCAGACAGGATAGATTCAAATAAAGGGCTGTTGCTGCTCCATGCCAGTTTGAATTAGATGTCATTTTCTCCAGTAAGGAAATTATTCCAGCAGCTAACATAGTCTCCTTGTTTCTGGAAAACAATGTATTAAAAAGAAGATTTTAGGCATGGCACACATGAAACAATTAAAAGATGAAGGAAACAGGCCTTCACCTATTAGAATTGCACAGAATATATGATTCTAAAAAATCATTTTTTAGAAGATTTTAATGAGTCCGAAGACATAATCACTTTTGCCTAACACAACAAAGTGGGCACATAATTGACATGCTTTTGTGAGATAGATATAGCGATGCTATCAGCTAGACAAGGAATGTCAATATTCATAATCGGTATATTAAGTACAACAACACTGTATCCCTTCAATCATCGGAACAATATTTGAGAAAGTTACAGAAACCAATAACATATTTTTGGAGCCATACTAAAAGTCTAGATGGTTTCCAACTTACGTTATGCATCATTTTGTTTATCGAAAGATATAAAAAAATCTAGACTCCGGTGTCTTTATGTTGGAAACTAATCAGGAAATGAGAACTACCATTTATGAGCTTCTTCAGTACTATAGAACAGTAATTAATGTTGAACTGCATAAATTAGATGCCTTAATAACTAACTCAAACAAAAGAATGATGAATAGAGTTGTGAACACCAATTGGAAGACATCTATAGCCAACCAAAAAGTTGACAGTTCAAAATGCCAATGCACTATCCAAACCAATAAATTCAGACCAATTATATAAGGCAACGATTCAAGATGAACCGAAATAAAATAAACTACTACACGGAGAAAACACAAGTTCCACCACTCTATGGTAGCAATGCGCATGTTTTAGCATTCTTCAGAAATACAAAATACTATCCAAAAATACAAACCTGTCATTATTAACAGCGAGATTGAAAAGAGCTAGAGCTCCAGTTTCCTGAGCCACTGTGTTCCCCTCGTTCACGGCTGACTCTAGAAACCACAACAGGGCTTCAGTAAACCCATTAGCACCCATAAAAGTACGGGCCTCTTCATCATCTTTCAGCAACAACCTTATTTGTTCTACAATAATGCATTTCCTTTCCAAATTTTCCTGTCCATTCAAGACGGACATAATACCAAGATAATTTTCAAAGAAATTAAGTTCCGACTCATCCTCCTTTGCACACTCAGTTTCCAGTTCATTTCCTTCAGCCTCCTCCACAAGAACAGTCTCCTCTAAAGGGACCACCTTCACCTCTTTCAACTTGCAGGATACAATGCTCATTGATCTTGAATTCGTGGACTCACACTCGGACAATGCCAGCCTCCAGTAGTTAAGATCAAGAGAATCTGGAGGGCCATCGGGTAAAGGAACTCCATTTTGTTCACACCAACTAGTAACGAGACCCTTGACACAGTAATTAGGAATTAAATTGAGATGAGAGAGCTTCTGCTGAGTCTTGGGACAGCTATTATGCCCATCACTGAACCATTTCTCGATACTGATCCTTTCATATGTCTGCCCAGAAGAGATAATGACTGGATCATACATGAGTTGTAATGATATTGGACACCTCAACTCTTCTGGAGGAACAGGCATTGCTCCTGATCTCCTGATGCTTGGTTTGAAATTGAAGGAACTAAGCTTTGATAGCTGCCTGTCAAAAAGATGGCTGTTTGCCTCAAGTCCTCCATCACCTAGAGAACTTTTAACAGTAGGAGAACAAGGTGCTGAGCTTTGAGAATCATTGTCATCACAAAAATCACTTCTAAATAACTTGGAGTACTTTCTCATGAGATGTAGAAGATAAGCCACAATTGATTCCTTCCGTTTGTCTTCCTCTGCACGAGCCCTTTGAATTAGTTTCTTGAGAGCTCTTCTCTCTGTCAAAGCAGCTCTGGCAGACGTAATTCCTAGGCTTGAAGCTGCCTGGTGAAAATTTTCGAGTCCATTATTCTCATTGCAATTGTCAAACTTTTTCCCTTGCTGGAGCAACATAATTATTTTATCACCAACTTGCTTCTCTGATGGGTCGATAAAAAACATAGTATTCTCCAGTTCATTTACAATCTCTGAAATCTGAGAAAAGCAATTACAGAAGTGAGAAGGCTATATAAAAGAAATGGACAAATATAGTTTGTATTGGCATGATAAATATTTCAACGGCAAAGGCTATTGTCTGGTTCTTAACTTATCATAATTAAACTCAACAAAGCTCGAATCCCAGCTAGTTGAAAATTATTCAATTCTTCAGAGAATTAATATTGCTGTTCACTCGTATGGTCTCTAATTACCACAATTAAGATGAACTCCGTTAAGATCATCAAGGTGTTAGTGAAGGGTTTAAAATAAACTATGAAACGAGCAAGTAAACTCATGGCCATACTTTGGGTCAGATGCTTGAAAGATAAAAAATGCAGAGATTATATCAACTCCTATTAAGCAACAGCTTAACCACCCACCAAATTATCCTAACATGCAACAGTCTATTATAAGTGAAACAAATTTCTGAGAGAGTAAATAAAACTTACATATGTTAGCGCCATTGCATACATATTTAAATGGGAATAAAAAATGCAAATAGTTACCTGACAACCAATTGTATGTGGAACAATATCTTCAACATGCCTAAGACTGTCCGCAAGAATAGACTTTGCCTTCTCAAATTTAAGGAGGACAGAATCTGCAGTTATCGCCTACAATATAGAAATGATTACAGTTGTAAAATATTTCTTCTAAAAAAGTGAAAAACTCAACCACATAATAATTGAGTAAAAATTCCAATCACCAAGTAAAACCATTCCTTAAGAAAATATGACCATATATGGATGCAAGTAACTACAGATATAAATAAATGAAACAGAACAGAAATACAACATACCAGGTATAGTTTACTACATTCAGAGCAATGTTGACAAACATTCTTAACCTTCTCAAGTGAGAGATGCAGTGTACACAATGCCTGCATCCCAGATCTACTCCTGGGTTGTGCTGCTTCCAAAGAAGGAAAGACTGACAAGACTTTGCAGTAAATTGCAGAGAGTTGCTTGCACATTCCTCCATGTAACTGCATACACAACCAAGTGACTGTAACCAGTTGCCTCTTCTAGTGGCTTGTACGTGAAGTATGGGTTAGAAACAAAGTATTTTCTGCCATGGCTACAAACCTAATATTGTTACAATTTTATGATGACTTTCAATCGAATAAAAAAGTATTAAAAACAGATAATATTAATACAATTCTTCTATGCAATATATCCCTCCTAAATAAACGAGTTACCAAGAAAATTCTAGCAAAAATCCTTCTTCTGTAAGATACTGGAATAGATGTCAAATCAGATGGTAATTATATTAAGACCCGGGTTACTACATTCCTGATACTCCTGATGTGCAGGATGCAATATGCTAGTTTGTGTGATACGTGAAGGTTAGGGTTAGTAATTCTAAATTCGTGAAGGTCAGGGTTAGTAATTCTAAATTCTCATAATGCTTATATTGCATGTGAAATACAAAGTTGAAACTCTTTTTCATCTTTGATCTTTGATGACCTGTATTATGTTGCAACACTATTTTTTGAGAACTAGTTCACGTCACGCAATGGGACGGCAGAGAATAAACATAAAATTATGGCATAAACCAAAACATAACATGTAGGAAGATACCTATCGGTAGCAGCACCTGTCAATTATCACAATCCAAACTATGATAGTAAACCAACTCTAATATTTACAGATCATAGAAAATGTGTTACTTTTTCTAACCTTGGCCTCATTCGCCGCAAAAAAGTTCTCTTCAACCTCATTGATATCCATCATTTGCGCTCAATGTGGATCAATTGCAAGATTAGGTTGTCTGAAATAGAGTGCAGGAAAACAAAGTTAGTGAAGGCAATAACAACCATTTCGTCTATCTTGCAACAAGTAGTACTTAATTAGAATATAAGTTACATGCATTGCATCAATTAATTAGACCAACAATGTCAGGAGCAACAAAGAGAAAACATCTGGGATTTTTAAAATATGTAGAAAAGAAAAAAGGTGAACAAAATATCCATATTATGTTATCTACGTTTGTTATAGATGGTAGAGAAAGGGAATTTTAAAAAGAATAGGCCTCAATAATATTTCCCCACTGAAAGGAAGTAGTTTAGTTTAGCCTTTCCCATCATCTTCCAACCAGAAAAATGTTAGATTGGAATAAAATTATGATGAAAGAGGATATGAGAGCTGAAAGTAGAGATACAGATGAAACACTAGATGAAAAGTATAGTTTGAAAATGCAAATCCTTCAAATGTCAATTTGATTGAGACATTTTATCGAACGCTTGAACAAAACTACAAATGGAACATGAACTGAATAAAATCTAAAATTGATCTCCTAAACCAAAACCTAAAAATAGAAGGGAACGTAAGGAAAAATGCTCCAATACTGGAAACAAAAATTACCCCATTGAAGCTTTAGAACCTTTAATAGGGAATGCATACTAAAGAAAGCAGTTCATA
>JAYMTC010000193.1:0-13926 GCA_036897605.1 Melianthus villosus
GATAAGATATATGAGATTATTTTGAATAGAATAATAGAATAAAATATTAAAACTAAAAAAAATATAATATAAGTGAATGATGCCAATTATATAGTTGAATTATACCAATAAATATTGAATGTTTTGAACTTATCAGCACGATAGACTTTTGGTTTTATAGCACAACATCCTCACATTTTCTTCGGACAATTTAAAATTGGGAATAGATAGGAAATATTGAAAAACGTGAATAGTAGCTAACAAAAGCAAAAAATGAGAATTTTACAGTTAAGGTTTTATAGTACAATACCTCACACTTTCTTCTTTCTTTTCGACGTGGGACAATTTGAAATTGGGAATATGTAGGAAATGTTTAAAAAACATGAATAGATGTTAACAAACATAAAAAATGAGAATTTAGTAGTTAATGATTTATTTATTATATAGATTTAGTATGCAATTTGTCTTATTTTTATTATTAATTATTTATCATTTAATTTAATTAATGACGAAAAAAATTAAAACTAAAAATCAGTAAAACAATGGAAACATTTATCATTCATTTCCCCGACCTCAGACTCTAATCTCCCACTTCCACCTTTATTTTCGCGTACTCACTCCCTACCCTCTTCTTCTCATCCATTTTCCTTTTCTATAACAATTTTTAGGGTTTTTTCCCCGATTCGGTGCATCTCATTTTGTGATCGGGAAAGGAGAAATTGTGCTGGGAAGTGTCATATTGCAATTACATGGACTCGGAGGAAGATATCGATATGCACGATGCCAACGATTCGGTCGATGATGATTTCTACAGCGGTGGTGATGACGAGTCAGGTTACGCCTTCGATTCTGACGGTGCTGATGTTGCCGATTACGAATTTATCGATAACGATTCTGACGATTCCGATGATCTTATCACTCACCGATACCAAGTGGGTTTTTGTACCCTTCATTTTGGTTTGTAAATTTATGTCAAACTAATGCGATTTCGATCCGGTTGGGTGGACAGGAATTTTTTGTGATATTTGTATATCATAGTGGATTTTGTTAGTTTTTGTATTATTAGAATTGAATCCACTTTCATTGTGGATTTTGTGGGGATTGGTCTTGTTAATTAAGTTCAATTTGTCTGGATGTCTAAGTTTTTCTGGCGTGAATGATAATGCAAATTTGTTCTCTTGCTAGCTGTGTAGGGAATTTTTAGTTGTATCCTTTTGATTAATGATTAATCGATTGAGAAAGTAGCTTCTAGAAAGTTGATGTTTATTGGTGTATGATGGTGTCATTGGAATTGCTTCCAATTAATTGAGAAAATTCCTAGTCATAGAGATCTTGGGAGAACCAATTCCAAAAACTACCGTTTGGAAATTGGAGACCAAGTCCATATAAGCCCCACACCAAAGCCCCATTTCTCCAATGTTCTATATACAAAATGATGTAGTAGTTTTCTAATCCTTGATTTTTTCTTTCATAGCAAAACTATACCATTCTGAGCGAAGCAGATATTTGTCAATGCCAAGAGGATGATATTATGAGGATATCATCAGTGCTATCTATTCCAAAGGTTTCAGCAGCTGTTCTCCTCCGCTACTATAATTGGTAAATATTGTGACTTATTTGGAATATTGTACTCATGAGCATTACGGACCTCAGTATAGGAGTTGGAGATGCACCACATAATTATCATGTCTATCAGAAAACATGTGACTTAGGACTTAGCTATATCAAGTATTATCATTTTCTAGGTTTATATTTGTGATGAATTCTTTTGCCTTGGAGTTAATTTTTTTCTTTCTGCAACTCACAGGAGTGTCAGTAAAGTGCATGATGAATGGTTTGCAGATGAAGAGAAGGTTCGGAAGGTTGTAGGGTTATTGGAGAAACCAGTTATTGAATTTCCAAATGCTAAAGAAGTAAGCTGTCCTAAGTTAAGGATAATTAATCAGCTAATGTAGTTGTGTCCTTTATTTTTGAAGTTCTGAGTATATCTTTTTCATTCCAGCTTACTTGTGGAATATGTTTTGAGGACTATCCTTGTGACACGATACATTCTGCTTCTTGTGGTCATCCATTCTGCAGTTCCTGCTGGACAGGTTGTTCCATTTTATATTAATCATTGTTTCATCCGTTTTGATTTGTGAGGTTTGAGGCTACATTCTATTCTAATTCCGTCCCGCCCAGCCATATATCACTTGATCAAGGTCAATATCTGAAGGGATGATTTGTAACTCCTGAATTGAAAAGGAATCAACTTGTTCTTTGTTATTATTCTTTGATTTGATAGTTGGCTTTCACTATTCATTATATTTTAATACTGCGGGTTCTGATATTTGAATACCAGATTCTTGTGTGAGAATTCCTGTACAAGTGACAAGTGATAATTTTTCTTTTATAAACTTGAACCCTCTGTCCATTTACATGCTAAATTTTGATCTTATCATATCCTATTTAATTTTTTATGCTACTCGATAGGGTATATTGGCACTTCCATTAATGATGGTCCTGGATGTCTGGTGCTACGCTGTCCTGATCCATCTTGTTGCGCCTCTATCGGCCGAGATATGGTATATGCTTTGGCTTCTGAAGAGGACAGGGATAAGTATTCCCGCTACTTTATTCGATCTTATGTTGAAGATAACAGGAAGGTACTCTTTATGAGGAAATATTGAATATCATTAGCATACAAAGAAACCATTGACTGTTCCTCTGAATCAATTCAACACGTGAAATATGAAGTAGTATTTTCTGAAATTGCATTAAGGTTCATAATGAATATCTTCCTTCATATATGTCTTTGGTAGATAGAGTAAGACACAGCGGCAGGCACAGCATTGTAGGGTGTATATAATAATTATCATTGCTTAACACATATTTTCCATCATTTTGTTGATTCTAGAACTATCTGTCCATGTTCTTGTACTTTTGGAAGTCAATAATGAAACCCTGAAGAAGATTTAGCAAGTTCTTTTTGTATCTTTACACCCTAAATTTCTATCATGTTTTTGTGGGTTTTGCAGACCAAATGGTGCCCTGCTCCTGGCTGTGATTATGCTGTTGATTTTATCGTTGGCAGTGGAAGCTATGATGTGACTTGCAATTGTGCATATAGCTTCTGCTGGAATGTAAGTCCCTTTTGATTCTTTGGCAATTTTTTACTCTCATTATTTTATACTTTTGGTTAAGATATTTCTTGAAATACTGGGCATGCTCATGGGAATATACATGTCTGCTCTACTCTTTTTAGTACCCAATATTAAGAATTTGATCCTGCAGTGTACCGAGGAAGCTCATCGTCCAGTTGACTGTGGCACCGTGGCCAAATGGATATTGAAGAATAGTGCTGAATCAGAAAATATGAATTGGTATATCCCATTTTAGTTTGATGGTTAATTTTTGGGCGAGGATAGAATATTGATGGTGGTTATAAGATAAAATTATTTTATGCAGTGTGTTCCATGGAGTGCCTGCCTATACGTATGCTTCTTCAGTATGTTTTCTAATATGATTGTCATCTATTTCAGGATATTAGCTAATTCTAAACCTTGTCCGAAGTGTAAACGCCCGATTGAGAAGAACCAAGGATGTATGCATATTACTTGCACACCACCTTGTAAATTTGAGTTTTGTTGGTGAGTGTGGATCTAACCTTCTTTATATTGCTTCAGCCGACTAAAACTTTATAAACTCTTATTACTTGTAATAAATTCAGAGTACGTAAAATTTTGTCTTGTAACATGTTAGTTCAGAACCATTGTTACTTGTATTTGTATATTCGCATTCGCATTGGAACAATGTTTACTCCTATTTCTGGAAATTAAGCGTATTGATTATCTTTTGATTTATCTAATGCATGCTATTCAACTCTATATGCTTTCAGGCTTTGTCTTGGGGCATGGACAGATCACGGTGAGAGGACCGGTGGCTTTTATGCATGTAACCGTTACGAGACGGCTAAGCAAGAGGGAGTGGTATAATACTAGACTTGGTTCTTCAATGAAACAAACCCAGTCAGATTACTAAAACTATTTGTTAGCTCATCTAGTACTTACTGCATCGGTGTTGTTTTTTTACAGTACGACGAGTCTGAGAAGCGAAGAGAGATGGCTAAAAACTCTTTAGAGAGATATACTCACTACTATGAACGATGGGCAACTAACCAAACTGTATGTGTCAAGTCCGTTGTCGTTCAATTATGCTGACCCAGTTTCTTATCTTTGTTTGTGTTTGAACAATCAACTTCTACTCACTGAATCTTTGTCTGTTTTTGTTGTGTGTGGTTGGTGGGGAAACCTCACTTTGTTAATAGTATATGGAAGCTGTTAACGAAGAGCATCCTAAAAATTAGAAATGATTTTCATTTGTATTTGAAGCTTTTTTCCTTCTAAAATTGATTTTAGCACAAGGTCCCATGCAAAATGTTTCTAACTTGGGATACTTGAGAAGTTACCTCGGGTATACGTTAACATCATCCATTGTTTATGAGCTAAGTTCCCAAAACTTATAAAATCTTTATTTTCTTGAATAGACAAAGCAGCAACGAAGTTGTTGATTTTTTTTTGCTTTTGGCTTTAACACATTTTTTCTACACTGACTTTGCGTAATAGCATCCATCAGTTCTTGTGTAGATCCTACATTAGTGTTCATCGTTAACACTGATAAAGCAGTGATATCTCTGCAAGACTGAAGAATAAGTGTATAATAGGTATTGGATATGATATTGTTTGCACATGATAAAAATCAAGCTATATGCCACCTGTGCCATTGATAGGCACCCTTTCGGTTTGAAACTTCCACAAATCAGTGTTCTTCGTTGGAACTTTTCATGCATCTGGATCATATTCAGGTTGTAATAGAAGCATTTGAATCCAGAACCTAGATTCCAATGAGTTATTAGATTCTATTCATTCATCGCTTATTACTTAATTTCTGTCTCAAAAGAACTCATCTTTAGGAATGATAACCCAAATCATGTCTGGTGAATCTCATCCTGAGAATTTTAATCATAATTGGCACCAGTAATAGTAAGTCGTGAATAAGTACCTGAACATCTACTGTATTTGTATGGCTTGGTGTTTTCCATCGCTTCCTACCACTCTTCTCCTCTCCTCTCCCTTTTTTTTTCAACTTCTCTATCTTTCTACTGCTTCTCATACTTTTGCAGCATTTTTCTCTCTCTGGTGAAAGAGTATAATTGATTGTGTTAATGGGAAGGCATATTGGTGTGTAATATAGAGAGGTTCTATAGGAATGACTGGGCCTAAATATAGAGAGATTCTAACTAATTGCACTGATTACAGCTTAATTATTGAGTAAATATACTCCTAATTATTGACTACATCAACTCTCAATTAGCTCCTAATTATTGACGGAAATCTGGAAACTAAATCATGTCTTTGACATTCTCAACTCCCCCTCAAGCTGGTTTCTAGATATCTTTCATTGCCAACTTGCCAACCAAATTGTCGAATTACTTCTTTGTTTATCCTTTATTGAGTATTAGCTGCAACATGCTCTACAGTGGGTGCAATACTGGTTATTCCCTTATCAATTTTTTTCTTTTGTGGAAGTGCCACATCCATATGCTTTATTCTGTCATAAAGAAGTAGATTGTGAGGAATTGAAATTGCGGACCTCTTGTCATAATTGACCTTCACTGGTGAAGGATTTGAAATCTTCAATTTTCCCAATAATCTCTTAATCCTTAGCTTTTCACATATTCCATGTGCAACTAAACTAGTGCTTCTAGCAACCGCACTTTGTTTATTCCTTTGCCAAGTCACTAAGTTCCCTCCAATAAATGTACAGTAACCAAGAGTTGATCTTCGATCTGTAGTAGCTCCTGCCCAGTCAACATGTGTGAGCTTCAACTTGTTGGTCTTCACGTTTCTTGTACAACAATCCTTTTCCAAGAGTCCATTTTAGAGACTCCAAAAGTTTGTATATGGTCTCAAAGTGTTCTTGTCCAGGTTAATTCATGAACTGACTCACAACACTAAATGCAAAGGATATATCTGGACAAATGTGAGACAAATAGATCAGTTTTCAAACAAGTCTTTGATATTGCTCCCTGTTTTTTTTTACTTCTCCAGACCTGGCAGGTTGAAGCTTTGTGCAGGACTCAATTGGAGTTTCAGTTTCCTTGCATCCAAGTAAACATGTTTCACTAAGTAAATCGAGGGCATATTTAAGTTGATTAACAAATATTCTTTCTTTTGATTTAGCGAACTCTATGCCAAGGAAATACTTAAAAGGATCTAAGTGCTTGATTTAAAAAACCTTAGCGAGTCTCTTTTTTAGGTTTTCAAGCTCTGCATCGTTATTACCTGTAAGAATAATATCATCCTCATAGCAATATGTAAAGTGTTCGTAAAACTGTTGAAGATATTGACTTTTCAAGATTATGATAGAAGCCATCATGATGATAAATATTAGGAGTTATTATGTATTTATGAGATAATATATTGATTTCATATACATCTCTTAAATACTTTCTTATATTTGATATAAACCTCATAAATCGAGTCTTATACTATTCTAATTATTAATGTGAATAGATAATATTTCAGAGTGTTTTAGGGCGGGCCCCGTGGACGTAGACAATTGTCGAATCACGTAAATTCTTTGTGTTTCTTCCATTATCTTTTTTCCTAGTGATATTCGATCATTATATTTAAAATTTTCACATGGTATTAGAGCGGGTTAAAGATAACTATCTAATATATATTCGATTTTTTTCACTTTTATTGACGCTTTTACCTGAACAAATTTTTTTTTCCTCTCAGTTGTTATGGTTCCCTCAGTCCTATATTTTCTAGCCATATATCTCTGTTTTCCTTTGTGGGTATGTTGTCACTATGTGACTTTGTTGGTTCCATTACGTTCCATCTTTGTTTTCCTTCTTGAGTATGTTGTCACTTTTTGTGACTTTATTGGTTCTATTATATTCCATTTTTGTTTCCCTTTATGGGTGTGTTGTCAGTTTTGTGACTGTTGGTTCTGTTGAATTCCATTATTTGTTTTTCATACCCCTTGTTATAGGTAGGTTTCAGTGTTATCTGAAGTCCATCGTTGCGAGTGGTTTCAATCTTATTGCTTCGATACATCCGCATCGAGTTATAGAAGATCTTGAAGATGTTTCTCCCTAGTGTTAAGGGAGTTTCTTGCCTGATTTTAGGCGATTTATGCTTATGCCTCAATCTAGGCTTTGATGTGGAATAGAGCTTCTGATTCAACACTTGCCGTTTTGAATATTTTTATTTGCAAATTGAGTGCTATTGATTCTACGCACTTCAACTTAAGGGGGAGTGTTGAAAATATTGACTTTCCAAGATTACGATGGAAGTAAGTATTGTGAGATATATTATGTATTTATGAGATAATATATCGATTCTCTAATTATTTAATGTAAACCATATAAATAAGGTCTTT
Organism: Melianthus villosus; assembly: GCA_036897605.1. NCBI lineage: Eukaryota > Viridiplantae > Streptophyta > Magnoliopsida > Geraniales > Francoaceae > Melianthus > Melianthus villosus. The sequence goes on from JAYMTC010000193.1 coordinate 7,408, forward strand.
TATCATTGTAATTGTTAGTGCTCTGAACAATATTTCAGAGCGCTTTAGGGCGATCCCTATGGACGTAGGTAATCGCCGAACTACGTAAATATTTTGTGTTGCTTCTATTCTCTTGTGATATTCGATCTTTATATTTAAAATTTCCACAATTATGATCTTCTGTCTGACTGTTTTTTCAAAGCATTCAAACAAAGCCTCCATAGGAGACCGTTTCAAGCCATATAAAGATTTCCTTAGCAAACTTTGTTTTTGTGAAGATTCTAGACTCACAAAACTTCTTCTTGCACTTCATTAAAAAAAAAATTCACATCTAATTGATGTAATGGTCAGTTGAAGTTCAAGGCGACTATAGATAGTAAGACTCAGATTGAGTTTATTTTTGCTACTGGTGCAATCATTAGCTACAAGTCTTGCCTTATACCTCTTAACAGTCAGCATTGCATTTAATGGTAAACACTCATTTACATTGTACAACCTTCTTATCACGTGGTAGATCTTAGATCTACTATCTCTTAAGTATCATTTTTCTGAATAGCATTCATCTCTTTCATAACTGCTAACTTCCAATTCGGATCATCTAGGGCCTCCCTATTGTTTCTGGAAACAAACACGTTAGATTTCCTAGATATATAAGCTTTATGGTTTTGGATTAACTTTTTGTAAAATATGTATTTAGCAATGAGATGTTGGGTACGTGTTCTAGTCCTTTTCCTAAAAGTAAGGAGATAAAGCCGAAGTGGTGTTTCCTTGGGTTTCTATAGTATTGTTGCTCGTGAGTTCTGACCGAGCTGTTCCTTGGATGTATGAGTCTTTTTTTTTGTGAGAGATCTATACTAAGACAACTTTCTTGAATCAATGTTTTCTGCATAGATGGAGATAATTTTTGCAAATTTATTGGTGGATGGAGAATTTGCAAGATCTTGTGGCATAGGATCAATTGAAACTCACATTTTACTGTATGTTTCTCCCCGGGGGGGGATTTTTCTTAGAATATGGTTGTGTCTCTAAAAGGTTACATCCAAACTTGTGAAATATCTTTTGGTGATTGGATTTTGGAAATTTGGTGATTGGATTATAACATTTGTACCCCTTTTTGATTGGGTGAAAACAAACAAAAACACTTTTTGACTCTCCAATTTAAACCAAAACTTACTAGGATTATGACACAATGTACCTGAAATTTTGATAGGTCTACATGCATTCTAGGTGTGGGGAACAAGTTCTTTGAAAATTCTGAAGGTGTCATATATTGCAAGACTCGAGTAGGGATCCTACTAATCAAATAAGAAGCTGTCAACATTGAATCCCCCACAAGTATTTTCGAACATGCATGGTAAACATTATTGAACGTGCTACCTAGAGTAAATTCTTATTTTTCTTTTGGCGTAACCATTATGTTGAGGGGTATCATGAGGTAGATTGATGCAAAATACATTTATCTTTGAAAAAATCCCCATCCCCAAATATTTATTAAACAATTTTGTTCCATTTTTAGAAAGAAAAATATTGATTTTTGTGTGAAATTAATTTTCAACCATACAATAAAATTTGAAACAAACTTCCTACATCCGATTTTTCATGCATTAGATACAACCAACAAAATCGTGTGTGATCATTAATGAGAGTCACAAACCGTTTTTTTCCCGACTGTTCAATCCTTGGAAGGACCCCAAATATCACTATAAATGAAATGAATGATGTTGATGCACGATAAGGTTCAGATTTATAAGTAGTCCAATGACTTTTAGCAAGCATACAACTTTTACATTTGAAAGAGAACAATCCACATTTTTAAATAAATTAGGAAATTAAATGTTTCAAGTATTGAAAACTAGGGTGATCTAATGTGAGATGCCAAAGTAGAATCTCTTCACGAATAGGATTTGAAGTGATACCACAAGGTCCTTTAGCCTTTTTCTTACTGGAAAGGAGACCATTGAAGTAGTGAAGACCATCCATCATTTTAGCACTGCCAATCGTTCTCCCCTTGATCATGTCCTGAAAAACACAATTAGAGTCAAAGAAAATAGCATGACAATTAGAATCTTTGAAAGTGCACTCACTGACAGAAAATTGCAGGTTAATTTAGGGACATGAAGGATATATTTAAGGTTTACTTGATTAGAAAGTTTTATTAGACCTTTTATTGTAATTAGTGAGGAACTTCCTTCAGCAATTCTAATTTTTCATTACCAGAATAAGGTGGATAGGTACTAAATAGATCAACAAGGCTACTCATATGGTCTGAAGCACCTGAACCTATGATCCAAGGGGCTGAATTGAAAGAACAGGAGAAAGCATTAGAATTTATACCTGATTGTGCAACAGATACACTAAGAATATCAGATGATGAACTAGATGTTAGCAGTTTACGACGAAGAAGATCCATCTGCTATTTACTAAATGGATTAGAGGCAAGATTCGACCTTATTTACAACAGAATTTACACGGCCAGATTTATAACTCTGCCTACTGGTCTTCCAGTTAGCAGGTTTGCCATGGATCCGCCAGCAATTCTCCCTTATATGGTGGGGTTTATGGCAGTAGTCACACCAAACCTGGGACGATCCTCCTGCTTATGTGGAGGGTTGAAATTTCTGCCTGGGCTGGTATTTCCAGCCGCCAAATCTGAACTCTCAAGAGGAGCCGTGACGTGATGAGAATTGGAAGCAACTGAATTTAGCTAGGGACAGAATGCAGCTCTGATATACCATGTAGAATTAGGTAAAAAATACTGTATACATTCAGTATATTTCCCTCAGATATTACATTCAGCCTTTATAGGATAATTGTGCCTAGATAGAGAAAGAGTCTAACTAATTGCGGTAATTACAGCTTGATTTTGACTAAATATTATAGCCTAATTATTGACTAAATCAACTCTCAATTAGCTCCTAATTTTTTTACAGAAATCATGAAACTGAGTCATATGTTTGACATTCTCAACAGATAATTTTAGCGATAAATAATCTGGCAATATTTCGAGTGGTCTATTTTCTTTTGGACATTTAAGCAAATGTATGTATAAACAAAATATACTTAAATTCTAGGGCAAAAAATAGAACTTTAAAAAAAAAACGTTTAAACAGTTAACTGTGCTGTTTTGTGTTATGTTATTAATGAATGCTTAGAGGAACATTTGTACATTGAAATTTCTATCCATTTTCAGCTTCTTGATGAGGAGATTAGGAGAGGAATACATTCTCCTTTCTGGGTTAGGGATGAGGGGAAGTGGAATTTGTTTGGTGAATGTGGAGAATCATCTTTTACGTTTTTTTTTTGCTATTGCTTCTACAAGGAACGTTCTATCTTTCTTATATGAAATGGGGTCATCTGAAGCTTTAACATACTAAACAAAATTTTCTCCTTGTGCAGTCTAGGCAAAAAGCACTTGCAGATCTACAACAAATGCAAACCGTGCATGTAAGTACTGCTTATTTCCATTTTATATTACGAGACATTTCATTCTTCCGAGCTAAGGATTATATTTATTGAGCTGTAACTTTCTTCCATTAAGAGCTATCTGTGAGACCTTTTAAATGATGCTTCATATTTCAGCATTTTTGTTGATGCCTATTTTTTGGTGAAGCGAAGAAGTTTTGTTGTCTCTCCTTTACCACACCTTTATATGGATAAGTAATAAATCATGCTTCATATCTTGGCATATATTGTTGACTTCTATTTCTTGGGGAGTGAAGATCTCAGTGATGGGTAGAACTGGGTCATAGGCAATTCTTGTCAGGATTATGAGTTGGAGGCGATAGTTTACTGCTATGGGTTGTCATCAAGGATCAAATATTCCCTTTTTGTCATCAAATTTCGACGATGCAAATTTCATGCGAAATTCTCGAGATTTCTCAAAATGACAAGAAATATATCATGAATTATAAACTATTCATATTTTGGGAAATTTGCACAATCTGTAGCTTTTGGCAGCGAAAGTCCATGTCATTTAAGTTTAGCAAACATACCCTTACCTCTCACCCTTCATTACATCTGTTAAATATTCTGTTAATATGATGCATATATATAGTCCTTAACTTTTTGACGCTTTCAAGAAGGTCACTATCTTTTAAATTTTGACAAACATGCACCTGACTTTTTATTTTTTGGCGTTCATAGTATCTCAACTAACTTCTTGAATATGTTTACATTTCACATAATAGTATTATTGTATTCTGTTCACTCTAAAGAAAGGATAATTTTAATTTTTTTCTGTTTCGTGTGGTTTAGCTGGACAAAATTTAATTTAATTGTAAGTTTCTATCCAAATCTATTAAATTTTTCTTCTCTGAAGAATTACAATTTTCTTCTCTAAAATAAAATTAAATTCTTAATTTAAATAATTATTTCTAATTATGCATTTATTTTAATTGTAATATACTTTTTACAATACAACCAACAGTTGGAGTTATTATTTAAAATACTAACGGATTATTTAATAGAAGTTAGTGGATGAACCATGATCGCGTGAAAATTTTAAATATAAGAATCGAATTATCACGAGTGAGACAATTGTCTATTTCCATGAGGACCGCCTTAAAACGGTTATGAAAATATTATTCTTTAACATTACACTTTCAATGATATAAATCTATTTTTTTTATAGGATTTACATTAAGGAACATATTTAAAAGATATATATAAAATGAATACATTATCTCATAATTCTCATAATACATAATAATTCATAATATATTATCTCTATAATTTTCTCCATTATAATATTGAAAAGTCAATATATTCAAACTCCTTCTTAAATTGAAGTGCGCAGAATCAATATAGAAATCTTCAGAATTACAAGTACTAAATCAGAGGCTCTGTCCCACGCCTTCTTGCTTCATTTATTCCAGGGAATGTATCTTCGTAACCGCTTATAATTGAGTATAAAACATTAACATTAATCGCCTAAAATCAGGCAAGAAAATCATAGGAAATGTTCAAACCTTCATTATGCTACGAAAACAAGTATTTATAATACACAATCTTAAGTATCATGAATACTTTGACATTTCACATCCAAATATTGAATAAAGGATATTTGAGATAGCCTATACTTCCTAAAAAATTATAATTTTGATTCCTATGCTATATATATAATGAAGTTGTGTTCAAGACTCTTGAGTAATTACATTATTTGCTACTTTTCCTACATCACATTTATCTGTCTTGAATTTTATCCATATTGATCATGACTGGTTATTTTTCTTACAGACACGAAAAGATTGCTTGGGGACTCTTCAAAAGTTTTAGACTTCTAATTAATACATGCTTTCTAGGTCATCACATATAGGAAAGATTGTGTTAGGAACTATTCCAAAGTGTTAAACTTCTCAGTACCCCATACTTCCTAGCTTATCAAATATTGAACAAAATTATTAGTGCTATGCAACTTTTTTGTAGTATGTAATTGGAGTATTAAATGCCCTCAATTGGGAAATAAAAAAGATGATCTTAAATACCCAACCAATCTCTCCCTTTCCTGCTTTAGATCTTCATCAAGAAACCGACATTTTTTCCTTGATCTTGGACATGTATCTTTTCTTTTATTGTGGGAGAACAATTATTTAAAATATGTTTTGGTATGTATGTAGCTTGAGAAGTTGAGCGACGTACAGTGCCAGCCAGAGTCACAGCTGAAGTTCATAATAGAGGGATGGCTACAGGTAAAACTGAAGTTCTGTGTGCTGTAACTAAAGCTATACTGCTTCCTCCTGTTAATATTTCTCCTCTATGCAGATAGTGGAATGTAGGCGAGTTCTAAAATGGACATATGCCTATGGATATTATCTGCCTGAGCATGAATATGCAAAGCGACAGTTTTTCGAGTACTTGCAAGGTATGCTTCAGTACCATCTAGTACCGAAGATATTAGATCCTGTTGCCTTCTTCTAATTTTGCTTCTTTTCAGGTGAGGCTGAATCTGGGCTGGAGCGACTTCATCAATGTGCAGAGAAGGAGCTGCAAGTTTACCTTAATGCTGAGGGCCCATCCAAAGACTTCAACGAATTTCGCACTAAACTTGCTGGACTAACTAGGTGAGTTTCAAGTAGAGTTCATTTTGAAGGATATCTAATATATAAACAGTAAAGCGGCCATGTGGTTGACTACGTATAAGCTATATCAAGTCAGACCAGAGGACGTCGTTTGATATGAAATATAAGGGGCTGCTGAGGGGTCATAGGTGATTACGTTTTGGAAAAATAGAATAGCCCATTTCAATCCCTACCCTTTGCGAAGAACAATTACCATGGTTGAAGGGAACCGTTACCAAATTCGTAGCCATTCACTAAGAACTCAATACGATTGAAGGCACGAGGTTTCGATTGCCATGGAAGACGAAGGCAAGCAGTTGGTTGAACCGCCATTGCTGAAGATCGAAGTTGAATAACTCAAATAACTGGTAAGATTTGACTCAGATCAAGAACTTTCAACTTGTTCAACTCTGATAACTTTAACAGAATCTTATCACTGACTCGATTTGTCGAAAGCCTAACCTCTTCCAGATTAACTAGATCA